>JBBPNA010000597.1:0-15724 GCA_038090555.1 Boletus subcaerulescens | reverse complement strand
CCTAACCTTTTGAGATGAAATTCTACTGGCCCGAAGCCTCCACCTTGTTTGACTGAAATGATAGCTAATTTGAGCAATTCCATCGCTTCTGTCAACTCTGAATCACCTTGTATGGTGTCTGAGATGCGGTTCGTGTGAAAGTCAAGGAGCGCATTACAACTTTGGGTGAGACCTTCTTCTTGCATCTCTGAACTCTATAGGTTTGCATGTCGGTTGTTAGACTTGTTCATGCATGATATATGGATGGCAGAGTATATATACCTCATTCGCTTTGCCACCTGGGGGATGTTCCCGATGTTCCCGATGTTCCCAGTGTTCCAGATGTTCCGCACAGCCCTGATCCTTCTTCGCGACCTCTTCCTCCACAGCAGTAAGCACCGCACTGGCAACTAGCTGGCAGTCCGTCTGCATCCACGAGTCAAAGATTGATTCCCTTTTTTTTTCCTGTTTGAAGCCCAAACTGAGATAGATTGTGCCAGGGTTAGAATTGGAATCTGGCCGGTTTTGCAGAATCTGGTGGGCAAACGTGCGAATGATTCTTTGAGTTCCTATAATGTGCATGCCTGTACCAACCACCAGCAGAAGATCTATCTGCATTTTTCCAGAGAGGTCTTCGATTTGAAACTCTGAGATACGATGGGCATCTGGATGTTCCTGATCGTACAGCAGCACATCAGGAAACATCTTCGGAACACGGAGGACCCGCTTTCCCGCGTCTTTCCTGGCTTCTTGCGTTCTCTGGCAAGAGGTACAAAACAGAAATGTGCCGTTCATCAGTTCCTCCTCGTGCAGTTTCCTCTCCTCTACGAATTGACAAGCCTGGCAGTACAGGTACCGAAGGCTCCCATGCAATGGAACGTATCTGGATGGTTGGGGTCGATTTTCTCCGTGGATCCGGTGATACGTCGTTAAGCCTGCTTTGAGTTCCAGGCCATCGATGTTCTGTGTATACACCCGGACTAATGTCCCTCGGTCATCCAATATTTTCAAAAGGTCATGGAATGCTGTTGGCTGAGCTTCCTCAGCCTGTCGAGCCATGGCTGCGATAAACCGGCTAAATAGTGGTCTCTGATGGTCATCCTGTAAAACGGACGATAAAACTCAGCCATTCCATGCCATATTGATATTGTAAGACTTGCTGTGATCATTGAATTGTGGAACATGTCTTTCAACCTCTTTTTAGACAGCTCTGGAACCCCCGGAATATCCTTCTTGCTTCGGAAGTCCGGTATTCCCGAAGCAACCGAAATGCCTGCTCCTACAAGGCAAGGGAAAAAGACACGAAAAGAAAAGAGGGGAAAGACTGCATCAGATAAACTTCTAGCTGCTTGCCATGCATCAGATTCTTACCAGTTATGACAACAATGCCTTTTGCATTCAAGATGGCTGATAATATGGACTGGGTATGAGGATCATCAGCAAGGAAAGAGCATTTGACAACAGGCATGTCTTCATAGGTTTCAAGGTTATTGTTCTGCTCTGTTAGAACGTCGAATGAAGAGAATGGATAGAGGGTATTACCTAAGAAAATGATGCGATCCAAATACAATAATAAGCTAGTTAATATGCATTGTTATGAACTTGGAATGGTATTTCAGTCCAATCGCCGCATCACAGAAGCGATGGGCATCAGGAACGGGAGAGGTAGAGGGCGGTGGAACGTAGCCTTTGACGATCAAGTTGCATATGGGGTGCATCCAGCACTCATACAGGCCTGCCTGCATCACGAACACAGGAAAGTATGTTATCGTTATCTGGATGGTGAACCAAGCCGGTAAACTGTGAAACCCAACGCCTGTTGATGATAGTATACAACGTGTGAGATTTTTTTCCCGCCCTTTGGGTTTGGCCCCCCGGGGACTACCGGAACCACCGGAACCAAGTAACTTCGGGAAGTAGGTCTGGAATTCCGGACCGACGTTTTATATACAGGTATGAACCATACATCTATGAAAAATTGAAACGTATCCCGTAAGCTCACTGCCGGTCTTCCCCAACATCCTCAGGCAAACCCACTATTCAGGGTTCTGAGATCTTCGGAACGTCGGAAGGAGTGGTGCGGTGGACCCGAGGGAGTTAGTCGTCGGAATGGATTTCGTTCTCGCCATCGGTGCCACTCTCAATGGGACTGTCTCCTTCTCCTATATGGGGCGCAAGTTCATCCACCCTTGGAGGTGGGCGAAGTCTAGGTCGGCCATGAAGAGCTGGGCGGACGGCGGGGTTGATGGCGATTTTTGGCCCTTCCACACTCCCAGCTGGAAGAGATTGCCATCTGGAAGAACACATTTTTCTAGTACACCACATGCGATCGGATTCGGTATGTGGAACCCAGGCGAGCAAATTGAATTTCGTTCGGAGCTCGGTACGAACCCGGGCAAGCCTTCGTGGAGGAAGTTGTTGTATGAGGGAGAGATATGAATTGAAATAGCGGCACTTTCTGAAGTTCTGAAGGGGGTGTGTAGGAACGGTGAGAGGGAAAAAGTGATCGAACTGTTTGAGCCACAGCTCCGGGGTACAAAGCATGTACTGGACGGCATCAAAGGGGAACTCGAGCCGTAGATAGAGATCTTCTGTCGCGTGCTCTTCTCTGAGAGTGAGAGGGATGTTGGTCCATGGTCCCTGGGAGTGGCTCTTGCAGTTCGGGGATTCTTGGAGGATGTCATAGAACATTTGCTCTAAAATGAGCTGAACACGACTCTTCAGAGGATTCTCGGGCTCTGGTTCTGCATCGTCGTCAGGAGGAACGGGGGGATGATTTCCTCCGCCATGTTGATGAAAATAGTTGACATCAGGACCCTGAGGATGAGCAGGATCAGGAAGAGGAAGACGGTCAAGAGAGTGGCCAATCTCCGGGAGAGGTTGCTCTCGAGGTCGGATGGAACGAACTTCAATGGTTTGATTCGAGGTACGGTTGTTGGTGCGTTGGGCATGAGATCGTCTGTGGGCCGGTTGGAGCACGGCAACTCCGACTGTGTGACGAAGCTCGTTCATTGTGCCTTTTTCATAAGCTTGAGGGATCATATTAGATTCGTAGGTCTTGGAATATGGAATCCGATAGACGTGTGTGCTTGTGTCCCATACCACGTCACATAGGAAATACACACCAGCTTCATACATAAGGGGTTGGGTGCGGGCATTCGGATCCTCGGGATCAGCATTCGGGTCCTTGAGGACCTCGGGACAGGTCTGCTTGGCCAGGTTACGCAGATGATAGTCAGGAGTGCGGTGTACCCCGTTGAGAATCCAGATGGCCATGGCGCCGAGAGCAAGAGTGCTCTCAGAAGAGCGATTCTTTGGTGGGGTGTCAGAAAAATTGGAAATGATGACGTGGACTGCGGCGAGGCGGAGGAATTTCAAATACCTGCAGGGAATAACGGAGTGTCTATAATGAGTTTGGTGTCTATCAAAGGGGGGTAAGAGATTCACTGACCACCAATTGTTAGCAGGGATTTGGACCATGGTACGATTGATGAGTCGGGGAGGGAATCGGGTCAACACGTCATGCACATGCGCCAAGGAAACTCGGACTTCCAGCCTTGCACAGCCTTCTTGCGGTCTAGATCTATCACCTCTTCTCTCGGCATCTCCGGTGCAAGCGTAAAGAATCTCCCCCTGCTGCTCAAGATCCCGCCTGAGCTTCTGGCAGACCCGATCGGCAAGCAGTTCCGAAGGCTTCCTGTGGGAAAAGATGCCTTGGTGGAGCTGATACGAGACAGCCTTTTCTGTAGTATAGGCCTGAATGTAGCGAATGACCTCAGAGCGTGTATGCGGGGTCCAGCGGAAGCCAGCGAGGTCCTTGAGATGCATCTGGTTGTCGACAAAGTAATGTCGGTTGTTGCAAAGCACCTCTCCAACATCATCCAGGTCGGGAAGAAGATAGCGAACGAGGGAGTTGTGGCCGCGGGTTTGCCAGGTAACGACCATTCCGGGGATTCCGAATTCCAACCCGACATCAACCAACCATTGATCCCGGTTGATCAAAACCAAGTCCAGAACTCTAGTCAGATCCTCCAAAGCATTGACATGCTCATAGATAGGACCACGCTGACCATCCTCTCCATGCTCTTCATCAGCGCCATCCAGATTGTGGACTGTCGCCCCCTTCCAACCGCGCAGTTCATGACCGAAGTAGGCATCACGGAAATAGGGACGGAGCGTTTGAACCCGCTCCAAGTACGAGCGGGAGAATTCGTTAAGAAGATGTGCAGGTATATCGAGGGATGAGAGGTGGAGACGACCTGAACGATCTCGGCTGGTTTCCACTGCAGACTTGTAGTCCTGAGGCCAATGACTCCCTTGGTTGGGCATGAGGCGTAGGATGAGGGGACGGAGACACTGGTTATATATCAATTGCAGATCTGTCGTCGGGATCTTCTTGGACTCGGCTCTCTGATACATTCGAGGAAAGAATACGCGGACGGCAGACCGATTCGCGACCTTTCCTAGGGCTACGTTGGGGATGGTGTGCATGGGAACGTAAATGCCATTATTCTGCTCGGAATGAAAATCTGTACAAGATCACATGCATAGGATGGGGGACCCACATGCTCATCCATGGCAAGAGAATTGACGTGGTTGTTCATAACAAGTGTGTCCCTGAAGGAGGGTACAGGCCAGACTGTAAGGGCAACCCGGTAGGGGAGGGTTTTGGTCGTTCCGATCAACGAATCGAAATCGCGAGTCGTCGTGACGCGGCGGATATCCGGTTGGCCTTGCATCATGTTGAGGGTGATGGTATCTTGGGTTTCTAGCTGCAAACCGTGCCGACCGGCTAGAATGAACTTGAGAAACTTGCGTTCGTCGTCCCGACCATGCCTCATTCTTTGGTAGTACCCTGCGGCTTCCTCCACGAATTCGGAAAGGGTTAGCTGGTCAGGCTCATCGGAACGATCGTCGGGGTAAGCTCGGCCGGGCATCTTTAGAAAGTCAGGGAAAGTATTGGAAAGAAATTGAATGGCAGACCAGGTTACCAAGTTCGATCGATACCGCCTGTGTGACTCCGTTATATTAGATCAAAAAACCAGGTTACAATGTTAGGGCCCAACAGGACTTCAGGGTGGGATCAAAGAACCTAAGGAGGCCAAAGAATGGACTAATGCAGGGAAGACCATCAGAAAGGCCATTCCGCAGCCAAGTTCCACAGCGCGAATGGAGCTTAATTACATAAAGTCGTCAGGGCCAACAGAACTTCGCGGTCGGATCAAAGAACCGAAGGAAGCACCAGAAGGAGTTAATGGCTAATGCGAGGAAGACCAATGTTCTAATCAGAAAGGCTGGAATTTGAGGGCCCTAACGACTAGCCAAAGCTTGGGCGTTCCGAACTCTCAGACCTGGCTCCGGTGCCCTGCGTTCCACGGTCCTGGTGAAAGTTTGGACATGGTAGTGCAAATTCGTGAAATCAGGAGTTCTTTATTTGTAACAATAAATTCAGCCGACTCTGGAGGTTTCATTCGTTGGTCATGTCAAGTTGGGGCTTGAGTATCTATCTATTCTTTACGTTTTCCCTTTCCATGGCTCTGACGACCGCTGCCCTTGAACCTACGCATGCTGCCAGGGATGAGGGGCATACCCCCGATATGTTCTATGGTAGGGGACTGGAAAGGATTCGAGGGACCTTCGGCGGTAGGCGTGAGACGTGCTGGACGGCGTGGTTTGACCCCAGTTGTAAATGTTTGGCCCTGGTGAGATGGAGTGAGGGAGGATGAAAGGGATGATGGCGGATCAGCGATGGAGGAGCGCTCAGATGGATGGGGCCAGGATGAAGAATTCGAGGGACCTTCGGCGGTAGGCGTGAGACGTGCTGGACGGCGTGGTTTGACCCCCGTTGTAAATGTTTGGCCCTGATGAGATGGGGTGAGGGAGGATGAAAGGGATGATGGCGGATCAGCGATGGAGGAGCACTCAGATGGATGGGGCCAGGATGAAGAATTTGCACCGCTGCTTAAATCTGGTGTGCGGATCTCCGGAAGCATTCCCCCCTCGTCAGAACAGTCTCCAAACAGGTCCACCGTCAATTGGGCCTGATTGTCCATTTCAAGATCAACATTCCAGCCAGGAGGCATGGTAGGAGTCAACGAGGCAGTAGGGGAACTTGGAATTGCCTGGTTGGACTCTTCCTCAGGCTCTCTCTCCATTTCTGGCATGGCTGTAGAAGTGAAAGCGCCAGGAGTGGTGTTTTGAGTCCCATCCAACATCTCGAGATCGTCCTCCTGATTTTGAAACGTGGAGGAACAGTGAGCAGAAGCTGACAAGGCACTGGAAGAACCCTCATTTCCCTTTCCTTGCATACCTGTAGAGTTGGAAGTACTGACGGTAACCTGCTTTAACTTTTTAGGATTTACGGGAACATGCTGGGCAGAGGCAGGGGACATTGGTGCGCTGCATTTAGTGGAAGTGCACGCAGGCGATGGAGGTCGTTTTGAGTTTGTTCTCCTTATCTTAGGATGTTCCAGATGCTCCGAGTCTTCCGGCGCTGTTTCCGAGGCTCCAGTGAGATCGAAGGTAGAGTCATCTCCGTTGAATAACGACACTAAATGTAAAAGTGGATTATGAGAAATCATGGAATACAATGGCTGGACAAACATGTCTTGTCATCCATTCCCACAAAGGCAAGGTGGAGCATGCCTTTGTCGAAGGCAAGGTTGTTGAGGAAGACATCCAGAGTTCCTCGGGCGACCAGGCGATAGAAGTGAACCTGTTTTTATTGAGGAAACCTATAAATACAGCCACGCAGTTGTTCATCGTCCAATGCAGACCAGAGGGTGTCCTGTACAGATGGTTAAGCTAAGGGAAGCAATGCGGATGGGAAATAGGGACGGACGGCAATGACCATTACGTTAGCACAAGCCAGGTTAAGACCAACAGCTCCGACCATGGACAGAATGAGCACTCGAGTGCCAGCATTGCGGGTGGAGGACCTGAACTCGTTGAGAACGGACTTGCGCTTGTTATGGGGGGTTTTTCCATTGAGCTCTACCGTCTTGATATCGTAGAGTGAGAGAACCTGGATAGATCGTGACCTGAGTACAAAAAGAGCAGATATACGGATGGGACATACATCGCGAATTGCAGCATTCGATGATGGGAAGACAGAGAAGATAACCACTCGATCACACTCAGCCTGGTGGACCTCCTCAGCCGTAGCGGAATGGTCTATTTCCAGGGTTTGACCATCATCGGAGACCCTGAGTGGCTCGGCATTGTCTTGCTGGAGATGGTGATGCACTATCTTAGCAAGCACGTCGAGCTTGGTAGACGCCATATTCTGCCATTCATTGATAGAACAAGGCTTTATCCAGCTATGGGTGGGGGAACGAGGGCTCATATGCGGATGTAGGAGTCCACGACGAAATTCAATATAGAAATTCTGAGGGAATAGAGATAGTTAGCTTGAAGTTGCATGACGGAAGTGTCGGAACGCATCGGAAGAAGTTGGGAAGTAAAGGCTGGGGCTAGGAGCACCGGGAAATAGAAACTCATGTTCGCGGAGCTGATAAGTGTGGTTTCTGGCTTACTCTCTATCATCTGATCGGTGAGGGAACTCAAGGCTTGCTTCTCCCATTGACGTAGCTCCAGGAGCATGATGTGCTCGCGGTAGGGTCTCATGCCAAAAATCTTGTGTCCCCAATAGTCGATCGAATCAAGGGTGCGGCGAATGACATGCTTTGCAAAAGTGTCTCTAACAAAAGGGATGTGCTTTTGAACACAGGGATGGTACTCGGTCTTGGTTAGGTCGTGAGAGCTTTCACCAGAAAGTCGGGCACGAAGGTGGTTTCCAGCATCGTCAGACTGGCGTTCGGCTCTGCGATCTTTGGCCTGTGCACGGGTCAATTCCCTTTGGACCTCGTCATATTGTATTTTGTTGAAAAAGGGGCGAATGCCCATGAAATGACCCATGACCCATAGATCCTATGGGAAGATCGTGGATATTATGTACGAGACAGGAAAGGACCAGGGAATGCATACCTGCAATTTTGTCATGACAGGGGTGGCTGTCACGGCTACCATGAAGGATGAGCGGGAACGGAGGGCGTAAGCTGCGGTGTGCAACTTGTTGAACTTGCGTACAACGTGAGCCTCATCCATAATCATGGCAAGATAGTCTTGGTTATAAACAGTGGAGCCGACGTTACGGTCGTACGACCAGGATCTCTGGGGTTCTCCCTCAACATTCCGAACGATATCCGCGAGTATGGTGGATGCATCCTCCTGGATGGCCTGGAAGAAAAATGCAAAGGAGTTTAGGCTATGGCAAGGGGGTTATTGGGGATCGCTGTGACTCACTTTCTCCGTGGCCAATATGATGCGATGAGAAGGGCTATGGTGGCTCTTCGTGAAAATGTCGACCCACCAGGTTTTGCGAGTGCTTGGCTTGCCGGTATATGGGAACAGGTCAAAAGAGCCACGTGTGAGGAATCGTTCGATCTCCCGTGACCACTGGGCATGAAGGTTGACAGGGCATATGATGATGAAGGGGCGGTCAGGTATATTACCGACCTGACCTTGCCATTTCTTGTTGGCTGTGATGGGATTAGAATAGAGGGAATAGAGAATTGTGTGTAAACCTACCAAAGGCGCCGGGAAACGTACCATTTTTGTTGAAGAAGCGACGGTAGAAGGCTAAGCATGCGATGACACCTATGGACTGCAGGGTCTTTCCGATACCGACGCCATCCATGAGAAGTACCGGTTCACCCTCAAAGGTGCGCTCGAGCATGCGATAAATGCCAACGAGTTGATGCCAGCGGAGGCTCAAGGGCTCATGAGGATTGGTCTCGGAGGCAAGCCACCTCTCACCTTCTTCACTCCATGGGTCTATTATTCCATCTGGATCGGTGTATTTCTGGAAGAAAGGGAGCGCCTGGGTATCCTTGAAACCGAGGTAGGACCAGATTTGGTCTTCCGATAGTTCCGATAGATCTTCCGTGCCTTCCTTCCAGAAGAAATCAATAGAGCGACCTTCAGGAAATTCAACTTGGATTTCAGCATTGTTAGATCCGATGTTCTCGAGAGCAGTTCTAACAAGTCGCTCTATGTCCTGGACATCTTGCTCGGAAGCAAGTTTTCCGAGAGCTTCCCTTAGAACCTTGGGTAGCTCTAAGGCAAGCATCGTCGAGACGTCATCCACATCAACCATAACAGATGACACTCACTGTCAATAACGTCTTTATCAGAATCGTCATTCAGAGCACTGGCAAGCATGGCCTCCAGCATTTTCTGTTTGGCCTCAAGGTCGTCTGTGGTTTTTTTGTCCTGGTACCGAACAAGGATGGTGAAAACACGGCGAAGGCGAGTGAGGTATGACTTGATCATCTTGACAGATGGGGCTGTGCCTTCCTGGGTGATAGCTAGAAAGAAAGAGTGAACTATGAGTTTGGTTTCCAACACTCTGGATGGTACACGGTGGAGGACTCACCTTTCCATTCTTCCTCCAATATACCTTGGTCCTTTTGGAGCTGTCGGGCCTCCCTGGATATTCCCTTCCGGTACCGATTCCAAGTTTGAACTACGAGCGCATCCACAAAGCACTTGATTGCTGGGACCAGGAAGTTGACGTCATCTTCATAGGCCGATTCACCGAATAGAGCATGTGCGAGGGGTGTTGTGACCACATTTGGGACCTGAGAATCCTCGAGACGCGGAAGCTTCAAATTACGAGTGAGCTCTGGGAAAGGTAGGATCCTTGGAAAACTTGCTTGCCTCGCATTTCTTTGCCTGTGCCATGACATCATAGGGCGAGCACTTGTGCTCGGTGAAAACTTTATTGACACAATCATTCATCTTCCACCTTTTTCCCCAGTTTTCCTGAACCCACTTGTTCCATGCAGTCCGTCCAGCACGATCGTTGTCGCTGAGGTTGAGGTTGGAATATCGGATCTGCTCTCCTGAGTCAGCTGCCAACCAGAGATTTCTGGCATATGTTTTAACGCCCTCGGCGATCCGTGTTGTCCAGGTATGCACATGTGGAGCCTGAGCATCGGCGTCCACACCGGGTTCCATATTCCAGGGCACGCCAAGCACATGGGTTATATCCTGCCAGGTTGGGCTCGTCCACGGTAACCCTTCTGAATTGCCCAATATCAGCAGTGCAGCAGCGATAGACAGCGAAGGCATGGTGTTTTACAGTGGCAGTCGGAGATGAGAGTTGGGAATTATTTTAAGCTGTCGGATCCACGGCAGGAGATTGATGCATTATGGGAAGAAGGTTTGACTTATTGGGGGCAGTACACACCAATTGGCTACGTGATTGGAACTTTATATTTGATCCGGTAAGCATCTGCAAGGCTCAGGCCTAGTCCCTGAAAGGCACTGAATGAAACTCAACATCGCGGAGGACCGAGGGTCACATATTGAACATAAAAACAAGTCGTATCTTGGAGAGAATCTGTACTATTGTTGCCCTTCCAATCTAGCTTCCGCATATTTGAGGATTCCAGAAGTTTGGATTGGCTTTACCGTCGGGAGTACCGAAGGGATATGGCATGGTCGAGATCCTACAAATGCTATTTGAAAATGCCAGGAACGGTTCAAGAAGCAACTCGGTCCCGTAACTTCATATTAAAGTCCGGGGCGAGACTGATAGTCCGGAGCTACGGTACACGAGTTTGGGGGTAAATGTAAGTAAGACTCTATCAACTCACCTCAGTCGATGCCAAGAGGGCAGAAGTGGCTGAGGGTTTAAGTAGTGAAGGCACACCCGTACCTCAATATGTGCGGAAGGGGCTAGGCGACCGTTCCGGAGATCGAAACCCCAAAAGGGAACTGGAGCATGAATGTGGATCGGTCAGACGTGAAACTGTGTGCCATTAAATTCTACATTAATCCTCAGTCCACGCTGAAGAAGCAGGTCAATCAAGAACATATACATATGGGCCAGTTGACAAAGTCAAAGAGAAGGCAGGGAAACGGCTGAGGTCCTTGTAACTGGGGTGAAGATAAATATAGCATGGGTGGAAGTATACTTGTATTGTGTAACCTGCAACGTTGAAAGAAGATCCTAAGGTGTTGTGATGGATGTTGTAACGGCAGGAGGTTAAAAGTTATAGTACTTCCCACGTATCCAAGCGTTCCGAGTCCGGAAGCGCCGGCGGTACCGGAATTAGGGTTCCGAGGTTGGAACTCGGAAAGGTCGGAATTGTATAGTTCGTTCGCAGGGACGGTCAACGAATGACGAATGGCCGCGCGGTTCAATGGTGCGAAGCATAATGCATACAAATACAACAATTGTACAGATACAACCCACAGGTATGTTCTAATGGTCTTCAAATGTGTGTTGGTTTGGCTCATCTAATATCACAGCTCTAATCCCCGTGCCTCAAACCATCTGTTCAACGGTGAGATGTGGAGGTTCCAACAGTCCTAGGGAAACATTTAGAGCCAGACTCGGAGGACAAAGGTCAGATGATACAGCCACTCGCTAAGCCGCTGTATGAAGGGACTACTGAGTCAGACGCCGTGGAGAATCAAAGCGTTGACCGTGTTCCATGGCTAGACAGTGGGAAGGTAAGACGCGATCCCGTTGTTAGGGTTGCCGAGCAGGGTGGAAGATACCCTGGACATCAAATCTGCATATATATCTGGGACTTTTCTTGATGACACTCCTGGACCGATCGAGACAGTGATCGCAGAGAAATGGCCAACTCCAAATTCTCAGGTCATACAAGCCCCTTTGACTAACCCAGAGGCATCTGAGTGGGATAGCTGGGATATTTGACTGTTGATTTCTGTTGATCAGCATGAGCATGAAAGTTGATCAACCGTAGTTTACACCTGTTTATTAGACTGATGGTAGACGCTATTATGGATCAACTGTCAATTTCAGACAAGTCTGAAATCAACCGTACAGCGGTGACGAGGGAGAAGACAGAAATTATTGGTGTTGGTCATGGGGAAAAGGACTTTGACGTTGTAAAGATTGTAAAAGATTGTGGAAAGCGAGGTAGAACTCAAGGCGAGGGAAAGCGTCCGGAAGCGCTCGGAACAACGGTTCCGAGTCCGGAAGTGAAGGGAATGGCACGAGAAGAAGAGGACAATATTGCACACGGGGCAGGAGATCTCGCACGGTCGAAAGTTGTCTATTCTGTGTAAAAAACCCAAACTCTTTATAGTATGGGCATACCCAAGACCGTCTGTCCCAATAAAATAACTGTCAAAATGAAGGCTATGGAGAAAAAACGCATAGACCCTACGTAGTCAAGTGAAGTTTTCATCGAAACAACAGAGTGTCCGAATGCATACGGATGAAGGAAAATACTAGACAGCTATGCCGGCAGGTCTAGAACGGTCCAGACGCGGATGCACGGATGCGGACGTGGACGCAATCCGGAAAGAGCGGATACGCACAGAAACCTCGGAAGGCACATGAATTGGCGCAGATAGACTCGGATCTCGACAGAATACTTGAATGGCTTTGGCTACAATCTGGAAAGTGGGCAAGAGGCGGTTACAACTGTAGAGAGCGTTGAGCTCCTACAACATTGGGGTTAGCAACTTAGAACTTGACTAGGGTTGTGGTGCAGATGGGGCCAAATTTGCAAGGATGTGGCTGGATGAACTAATGTGTGTTGGTACTACTAGTACGTACAATGTCGTGCCGCCTTGTGTTGTTGTTGATGATGCATGTAAGATGTGAGTACGCTGATGTGGTTGCAATGATCAATCTACATGAAAATTGAGACCTGGTGATATAATGCCAGGGGTGTCACCGGCAGGAACATGAAAATGACAAACAATTTGGGCTGAAAAGGTGTTGAGATCAAGTACATGTGGAGGAAAAGTACATTTCATGAAGCGTCCCTCCCATGAAGTTAAGTGGAAAAAATAAAAAGATGTATACAGTAGGTATGCTATCAAGCATACAGCTAGGACCGCCCACCTCTGATGCAAGTCAGGGATTGTTCTCATGATGTGACGTTGCGTGACTGTGAGAATAGCAGAATGGGTCTTGTCTTTGGCCAACGCTGTCATAGAAAATCTAGCTTGGCTATGAGATGCAGATCTGGATGCCGCTAACAGGTTTGCATACCCGAGTACAAAACCATAGTACTCGCCTGTAAGTGTTGGATCCAGGCCTCAGGTTGAATGGATGCTAAATTAGTATTTGTAGATAAGAAGGCAGAGTAACGGCGGAAAGAATATGAACAAAACTTGGAATAACACGAACCTTCACCGTGGTAAGTTTTCACCTTTTTAACTTTGTGTTAGTGTTCACTCTCTTGCTTTTTAAATTTTAGTTCGTCGTACATAGTTTGGGATATGTACTGTATTTTGATGAATAAGATATTTAGTTACTTGTCTGCAAAGCTTCCCACCATTTCTTCGTTTCTTCGTTAAGGCGTTCTTCAATCCATAGATACTCGTTAGGATGGCTCATTAAAAGTTTTTCATCAAAATTCCTCAGCAAACGGATTCCGTCTCTCCCTCGTGAGCGTGATAGTGTGACGTAATTGTTAAATGGTGTTTATGGAACCTGTGGGGGGTAGCGATGTCAATGAGCGCACAATGTATTGTTTGTCCTTGCGAGCAATAGTCGGTGAATGTGTATGTGGGTGTAAGTGGGCACTGTTACTGAACCACAGTCTTTGTCTTGTCTCCAATCATGATGGTAAACGTTCGTTCTATCGGTATGATCGGTATCACATTTTCTTTCAAGACCATTGAGGTTGGATAAGTATTTCAACAGATCTTTGAGTTCGTCTCTTTGGTCCTTTGCTGCTCCAAATTTGTTTCAGAATACACTTGTTGTAACTTTGCAAATGCCGAGACTCTTTGTAAACAAGGTTACTGCTGATGTATCGGCCTTACATCTAGTCTGTAGACATGGGAGAATGACCTTGGTAAACAAGGTAAAATCGCCAAGGTCATACCCCAGTCCCGACCGGTTCCAGCCGCCTAACCGATGCTTCCGACGGCAGTTGCCCCGTTCCTGGGTGCCATTCTGAAACTTAATAGCGGAATGATCGCAGGGGAGGTAGGATTGAGGATATTGGCACTCACTCTGCTGTCTCTGGTCACATGACCAAAGCAGCTGGGTGCAGAGTGGGAGTTCTGCACATACATGCAGCGGTGCCTTCTCAGATCGCGTGACCCAAGAAGCTGTGAGCAGGTTGGGGAGTCCCAGGTGATCTGGTTACCAGATCCAAGCAGCTGTGTGCAAAGTGGGAGTCCTGGACTCCCACAGGCACAGTAGTATTCTAGGTGTAGGCAACTTCCCCCTATGGCTCCGGTGGCTACGAGGTCGGAAGAGCGCAGGAAGTATGAACCCAAGCAGTGTATGCAGAGTGGGCATCCTGGACGCCCCTATGCATAGCAGGGTTCTCTGGTCACATGATCCAAGCAGCTGCGCTCAGAGTGGGAGTCCGGGACTCCTGCATGCATGGCGGTGTTCTCAGATCATGTGACCCAAGCCGGGGGTGGGAGTCCGGGACTCCTGCATGCATGGCGGTGTTCTCAAATCACATGACCCAAGCCAGGAGTGGGAGTCCTGGACGCCCCTATGCACAGCAGAATTCTCTAGTCACATGATCCAAGCAGCTGCACTAAGAGTGGGAGTCCAGGACTCCCGTATGCATGGTGGTGTACTCAGATCACGTGACCCAAGCCGGGAGTGGGAGTCCTGGACGCCCCTATGCACAGCAGGGTTCTCTGGTCACATGATCCAAGCAGCTGCACTCAGAGTGGGAGTCCGGGACTCTTGCATGCATGGCGGTGTTCTCAGATCATGTGACCCAAGCCGGGGTGGGAGTCCAGGACTCCTGCATGCATGGCGGTGTTCTCAGATCACATGACCCAAGCCAGGAGTGGGAGTCCTGGACGCCCCTATGCACAGCAGGGTTCTCTGGTCACATGATCCAAGCAGCTGCGCTCAGAATGGGAGTCCGGGACTCTTGCATGCATGGCGGTGTTCTCAAATCACATGACCCAAGCCAGGAGTGGGAGTCCTGGACGCCCCTATGCACAGCAGAATTCTCTAGTCACATGATCCAAGCAGCTGCACTAAGAGTGGGAGTCCAGGACTCCCATATGCATGGTGGTGTACTCAGATCATGTGACCCAAGCCGGGAGTGGGAGTCCTGGACGCCCCTATGCACAGCAGGGTTCTCTGGTCACATGATCCAAGCAGCTGCACTGAGAGTGGGAGTCCAGGACTCCTGCATGTCTGGTGGTGCTCTCAGATCACGTGACCCAAGCCGGGGGTGGGAGTCCGGGACTCCCACATGCATGGTGGTGCTCTCAGATCATGTGACCCAAGCCAGGAGTGGGAGTCCAGGACTCCCACTTGCATGTGCTCTAATCACATGACCCAAGCACACAGTGGTGTTCTCAGATCACATGATCCTAAGCAGCTGTGTGCATAGTGGGAGTCCTGGACTCCCCACATGCAGTACTAATGAATGTTTTTCTGTAAAAAATGATCCACCCTAGGGCTAGGAAAATTCAAGAAGTCAGTCTCATAACACTCATGCGCGACATACAATATTGCCGCGATCTGACACCTATGTCGAATCGCGGTGAATATTTGACATCCAGTTACGGTAACAAAGTCACACGCGTCATGTACACAGTGCGGGCGGTTCTGGTTCCGGCTATACGGTAATACATGTGTACATACAAATGAAGCAAGGATATGAAACAAGTGTCCCGCTCGGTGTCATTTCTGCCGCGTTTCGACATACATGTCGGATCGCGGCGTTAGTCGCTGATGATCTCGACGTCGCTGTCAGGG
>JBBPNA010000596.1:0-15752 GCA_038090555.1 Boletus subcaerulescens | reverse complement strand
CCTTGCGCACGAGAGTCGCATCCTTAGTGGTTGCCGCGCGTTCCGCTAGCGCTGAAAGGTTATAAGGCCGCTTGTCAGCGGCGTGGGGAAGCGAACGGATAAGTTGGACAAGAATGGACTTTGTCTCCATGTACAACATGTCGCTCTGAGAGATAGAGTCCATAAGTGCCGTGTGCAGATCTTGGACAGGCGTCTCCCAGCGACTGTACAAGTTCAATTCAATAGTGCGGTTCTCTTTACGGGGGACCTGAGGTGGAGCAGGGCCGAGTTCATCGGTAAGAATACGCAAGTGTTGCTTGTCATTCGGTGACTGTGTGGTCCTGGGTCAAGAAGTTTCATTCAACAGTCAACTTACTCACCAGAGTTTCGATATGCTGCAGAATCAATGCGTGGGTGTTGTACAACTCATTCATAGTAATGTGAATCATAAGGTCTTTTTTGGAGAGTGCCATATATTGATCCATCTGCGTGCAAACGACATCAAATGTGTGAATTGTAATGAAACAACTACGCACCTCCAGAGTGTCATAGAAGTCGCCAACATCGCACAGACTATTGAGGAACTGGTTAATCCGCGCTTTGTTGTTCTCGACAAACGGGTTCAACGTAATCATGTATGCTTCTTTTGCATAAGACGGCTTATTTGCGAGGTTCTGGAGCATCTTTGCTATCTATATAACGCAAAGTTAAGAAATATTCATGGCACATATACCCAGCTTACTAGCGTCAACGTCCGCCGAGGATGTTTAGCGGGTACACCATCAACCAACATATATGCCTGAGGCGTGACAATTGCAGGGTTGATAAAACGCAGGAAGAAGAAGCCACCTATGAGGGAGCAAATGGCGTAATCTGTGGCTTCTGGATATTTCCGCTGTCAGGCTACGTCAGTAGGGGGGAATGATAATCAAGCAAAGGTGCCGTACGCGAGTCAGACTCCTGATTTGTTTGCAAATCCATCGAATACCGTAGGGGACACTTTCCATACTCTCAATAATGGTGACAAGGAAGCTGTTGGCAATCTCCATTAACATGGTAAGTCGAGGAGCGATGATCGCTTGTACGTCAGCGTTTTCGGCAGCAACTTCGGGAGGAACGCCACGGGGAAGATTCGGAGGTAGCGTGCCGGTCTCTTCTTCGATTTGATTGATCATTTGCTCATAAACCTGGACAAGTATTTACTCAAGTGGGAAACGCCGAAGAGAAGACGAAGCAAGTTACCTTTACGGGATTTATCTCGAGATTGAGATCCTTGTGTTCTATCAGACTGTTGATGCGCTCTGCGAGAACACCCTTAAGGTAGCTTTGACCCGGACCTCGGCGGGTGTATGTGGTCATCATGCGGGAGACAGGAGTGTTGGCTCGTAGTAGGGAGCCAAATTCTGTGGCAGTCTCGAACTGGGCGGATAGCACCGACTGGAACATGGTGAGGAGTAAATGCTCCTCGCGGCTTTCGTACTGGTTTCCATAGAGAGTGAACATGACGGTCTGGAGAAGGGTGTCGATTTCGGACAAGCTGACGAGTCGACAGAGGTTGGCGATATGGCGGGGTTCGGATTGAAGGAGGAAAAAGAGATTTGAGTACTGCTGCAGTTTGCGATCGTCGGGATAATGACCCTCTGTCGGATCGACGTCTTCTAGTGTTCGTTCGACTTCACGTTGCTGTGGTGTGTATGAGACACCGTAAGCGAAGAACAGGGAGAGTGTGGACGCACTTCGTCAGCTGCCATACGGTTCTGGATGAGGAGGGCTATCCGAGAGTCAAGATAACGGACGTCCCGCTCGAGGACAAAGTTTTTCTTTGACTGGACAGAGATTTTGCCCTTGAGGTCTCGCAAGCGTTTCTGGGCTGTGTACGGGAGATGAAGAGGAAGGGGAGAAGAGATATGAAGTGGGACGGACCTCTTGCCAAATCATCCTCGACCTCTACATCCTGCTCCGCGGCCATGCTAAACAGTGCGGTGACGCTGTAGCGGTTGTTGTTTCTGTTGGTGAGCCGCCTGCCCATGGCGGAGGACTGGTCGACGTAGGACATGATTGGGTGATATGTGAGAGAGAGAGAAGAAAGGGAGCGCCGGGAAGTTGAGTTTGGAACGAAAAAGTTCCCAAGTCCGAGTTTGAATAAGTCTACACGACGACGGGGACGATGAGGAAGAGGAGGAGAAGGACAATAATAATACCAACCAGTGGCTGAGTGGCGTCGCGACAAAGGACGAGATGCCAAACCATCTCCATCTCCCTTTCAAAAAATCGTATCCCGCTCACATCCGCCAGCGAGTACGAGACTACCTCGACGACCACACTCAAGACCACCCAGATGTTTACAAGCAGGACATTGCTCACTGGGACGCCCTCCGTGCACCCTGCATCGCACACGACGTCCGTAACGACGCCGTCAGTGCCTTTGTCAGGTCGGCACACCCCTTGGCGTTCTCGAAATCGGTCTGACCCCGTCTAGCTATCACGCCCAGCTCGTGTTTGTGCTCATCAAGCTCCCCTCAGACGTCCGTGCTACCCACTGCCCCTCGATCCACTCTGATCCACCCACATTAGATCGGACTCGAGTTTTCCTATGCCCATGTCTTTGCCCCATCCTCGTCGGTCCCCGTCACGCTCCGCAGTCTCACCTTTGAGAGGGCCGCGACTCTATTCAATCTGGCCGCCCTCTACTCCCAGTTTGCTGCCTCCGAGGACAGGTCCAGTCCAGACGGTCTAAAGCGAACCACGCTCGCTTATCAGGTCCGTCATCAACACTCTAGTCACACTGTTGCCAGTCTCACCCTCGGCTCAAGAACGCTGCTGGGACGTTTGCGTTCCTCCGCACCTCAGCCTTGCCGAAACTCGTCATTCCGCCAGACGCCGAGGAATGCCCTGTCGATCTAACCACTTCTTTTATTCAGAGCTTGGAATTCCTCATGCTTGCCCAGGCACAAGAGTGTGCCTGGCAACGTGCAGTTGCAGGTGTGCGACGTGTTTCATGTCGATAAATCCGGTCACCTCATCCGTCGCGTAGACCATTACAAGAATAGCCTTGTTGCAAAACTGGCAGCTGGAGTTGCATCACTCTACGCTACTTCCTTGGACTCCGTGCGATCGGCTTCGCCTCAAGTCCGCGAAAAACTCCCACCAGTGACGTGACAGACTTCTTACCACTCTACTCATCATGCTCATCCCTTCCCAAGACCTGGATCCCACATCTAGAAATAAAACAGCGCCATTTTCGTGCAGCAGCACAGTACAGAAAGAGCATCGACGATCTCGAGGCTAACAAGTCCGCGTCAAATCCTCTCCCATGGTGATGACTTAACCTTCTTGCAGCTATGGCGACGAGCTACGGCGACTGATGGACGCAGAAGCCGAAGCAAAACAGGGATACAACTTGGTCAGACGCAGCACCCTCTCTCCTGCAGTTGTGCAGGATATCAAGGTACTGTATTTTTGCCAAATCAAACGTTTGTTATCCAAACATGGGTCAAGTCCCTGTTAGACATCTTGCAAAAGAATCTTGCGCGTGCCGAGCGCGACAATGATCTGATTTACCACAAAGACATCCCTTCATCCTCTGCTCTCCCGCCAATTCAAGACGTTATCATGGTCCAGGGCAATATCTTGCCTGGCTTGTCGGATCCGAAATCCGTGGTGGATGATAGTCGCGTCCCCTTCAGAGAGTTGCTGAGCTGGGGAGCTAGAGAAGCTGTTAGTACGTTGGTCCTAGCCATCACCGGGTCGCAGTATCCGATCTGGTTTTTAGATATATACAACGATAACAAGCAGACCCTTATCAAAGAAAGGATAACCGACTTTGCCAAAGAGCTCGATAATGAAATTGACCAGTTTGTGCCTGCTCCTTCACCTGTGCCCCTGTGCTGACCGCGGCTTAGAACTTTGCGTTCTCTCAACCTCCCCTCCTCTCTCGAAGCGCTGGAACGTCCCATTGGACTTCCTCCGAGTCTTCTGAAGAAAGCCGAGGAAGTTGGGTCTGAACAAGGCCCCGAACGAATCGAGACTTGCCTGGAACATGTAGAACTTTCAGCTCGGCGGGCCCTGGCAGTACTAGACGAGGTTTGGTAATGCTTTCTCCCCGTGCTGCTATATACTCATTATCACCTCCAGGCGATGGATGTATTGGACGGCGAAGCATCTGAGGACGAAGCGGCGCGGAAAGAGGTTCCGATGACAAGACCACCCTCACATGAAGCCAATCAAGAGCTCGTCCAGAAACAAGAAAGATACAGAAGTATTCTCACAGAAGCCACCAAGAGCGACGAGGTTGTTCGCCAGAAATGGAGGGAATGGGAAAAACACATCCTGCAGCTGGCGTTGGACAAGGTAGAGGCGTATTCGCTGAGTCATTGAACTGCACTCATGGCAGCCTAGGCTGAGTTGGAGAGTCTCGTGCCTTCTTCTACAATATCTACGGTCGGGAAAACGCAAGCCACTGGCAGTCAAACTCAAGTTCATGCTCGTGCTCTGCGAGGTCTCCTGGAATCACTCGATGATATCCGCCACAGTCGCGGCGAATTCGTCTCCAGGGCACAACGGCGCGGTGAGGTCGATAATATAAGACCCCGTATCGTGGCAATTGCTGGGAGATTTGACGGCGAGGCTGAGATAACCCCGGCCATGTTCACCGACATTTCGGACGAAGAACTTGCCAAATATGACAGGTTCATCCAGGGACTTGTGGAGGGACAGAAGGAACAGAAAGGACTACTGGAGGCTATCAGGGTTCGTCTGATCACTTGGTCATCCTCCTACGTGTTCACATTATCATCTAGTCCACAAACGAGAAATTCCTATCCTCCCGAAAGGAGGATACCTCTGTCAAGGAGCGCGAACAAGCACTGCGGAATCTCGAACTCTCCTATGCCAAATATCGCGAAATCACACGCAATTTGGAGGAAGGGCTCAAGGTAGGTCTTCATGCTGCTGATCCGACGCACCACAATTTCAAACACGCGGACAGTTTTACAACGACATGACCAACATCCTGACACGGTTCAAGGAAGCCTGTCGGATTTGGAGCCATGCGCGCAGCCAGGAAGCACAGTAAGTGGACGTTTTTCGTCGCTGTCAGCCCTTGTCGACGTGACTTGTCAGGTCGTTTTACCGCAAGTTTTCTTCCATGTCGATACAAGAGCCGAGCGTCATCGAGCAAGCTAGCGTAGAAGAATCGCTGACGCCTACGGAGACGCCACGTCGCCGGAAGCAGGTCGCAAATTTGCCTTCGTTGCGCTCTGCAGAGTGGCAGACGGACGAATTGCCTCCGCCACCGCCGAGTTCAAAGAGTCGGTGAGGTCGGCGATGTTTGCAAAGTGAACGTGTTTCAATAGTCAGATTCGAGTGCAGCCTACAACGCAACCTATAGTCTCCTGATCGAATACAACGATGAGTCGAGCATGTCAACCGTAGATCCGTTCCTATTCATCAATGTCTCATGAACACGAAAGGTGGACGCGGTAATGAATAAGTTAGGTAGATATATGAAAACCAGGTGTCTGAGTCCTGACAGTCTCTAGCTCTAGAGATCCCCGACACCACCATCTACAGGTTATAGTATACACCAATTGATTATCTACAAGGGGCTTGGCCAGCGATGAGACTATAACATGTCGTCCCAGCATCGACACATCGCAAAGGTGGGGTATATACATGGAAAGGCTGTCCGAGTCAGCTCGCTAGGTGCAAGCATGCTTCCTCGACAGCGACATCAATTCGCAGTATTGCCAGCTGCAATTTCACGCTGGAAATTCTCGTCGTAGCCGACGCATTTCATGGACCACGATTGAATGAACTGTTCAAAAAATCTGTCTGTGAATACCACTATCGCTCGAGAATGACAAGAAGTAACCCGGACGGACAGCATGACCCTGGTCGAATGCGCGGTGAACCTCTTCTGGGGTCGCATGGAATTTCTCTTCGGAATCGCACGCGTCTTGGAGTTCTTTGTCGGTAGGATCTCTACCGAGCCTCTTTTGGAGGACGATTTTCGCCCGTATGTCCGTGCACCATCCTTTCGTCGAAACCTTGGTTATCCACGTCTTCTTCACCTGGGTCAAACGCGCCGGAAATGAGGTACAAGCAAACCATGATTTGGAATACAGACATCTACCTTGGGTGACTGGGATTGCCATTCCTCTGGTGTGAGCGAAGGTGCGGGTGTGCATTGGTACTGTCCGACGTATAACCAGCAGTTTGTCTTCAACCTAACTAACACCCGCTCGATCGTTGGCCATTCCCTGGCATTCGGATCCACAGAAGACGTGAAAAATAGTCCTGGCGCACCAGGCCACTGGGGGGCATGCGGATTGAGATAGAGGTTCAAGTACATGAAATCGTCCATGCCGTGACGGTCTAACATTTCCTGCCGTATTCTCGGAAACGTGTCTTGCGTGTTTCCACCCCAAGTCTTGGAGGTGAAAAGTCTTGTTGTCGTCACGTCCCTCATCGCAGGGTCCAACTCCACATCAAAAGATGGTATGTGTACAATACGGCGATTGACAACGTCTTCGGAGAGCATTTATTCTTTCTTGATCTCTATCTTGCCCTGCAAGACAACAAATCATTCATTCCTTGTACGGTGGGAGAGAAGAAGCAATAGCTCGCACGAATGGGAGGGAAACGGACGACTTTTCTTCTTCTTTCTTGATGATGAGTTTGAGGAGATTCTTCGAGTCGATGAAACTGGACGCATTTTCAAAAACGGGGAGATTGTTGTCATACACTTGTCTCCTCGTTGGGAGAAGCACTTCTATCCTCCGTCTGCGTCGTCTGGATTCAAGGGGCTGAGGCGAACGAGAGATGTTCTTCGTGTCCTCCAGCTTCAAAGGGAATACGAGATCGTCAGTGGGTTCGGTTTTGATGATCTAAACATACGGATTAGACATCAGTTTGACTTGAAAAGGGATGGTAACCATTGTACTGTGTTCAAAGTATCTGTGAGAGGGATGGCTGGCATGTGGGGCGGATTCATACGTAACTGACAGTCTGAGCTGTTCAATTAGCCCCTGTCCAACAAGATGATTGCTCTGTCCTGAAAAGGGAAATCGAAATCACCACACTTGATGAATGACAACAAGGACACCGAGGAAAGCGGCTCTTCTCTTCCCCCTCCCCCTTACACCCCGCCCCAACCTCCCCCATCTGGCTATCGCATCGCGCTCAACAGCTCCTCCCCCTTTCCCAAACCGTCCTACGCCAAAGCACCCTCTTGCTACGACACCGACGGCACCGACCCCGTCTTCCTCGGTTCTGCGATATTCAACAACTCGGTGCACCCATGCAAGATCGTCCCCCATCTCACCCCGCATTGCTGCGTCCCCTATGGCGGCTCCGAGGTCAAGCATGACGGTCGCTATGACCTCCTCCCGTTCGATCCAGAGACGATGGAGTGGGTGCCCACCAGCCTTGGTCGCATTCCTGCGCACCGCCAGCCTGTACAGGGTGGATACGAGGATAATGGTGCGAAACTTTATCATGCCATCGCCACCGTGCATGATGATGTGAGAGTCCCGGGAAAAACCGGCGAACACCTCGTGAGTGCTTAGTTCCTTGGATGTGGTCTTGCTGGCGAACGACCGATGTTCAGGGTGGTTGTAACGTGGGCTATGACGGGGTCGAGCATGTCATCACTCGCGGGTACGATATATTGTAAGTTTCAGATCCCCTCGTCTGGTTTGCCTCGATCAATGCAACATCATCGATAGATGCTGGAAGTAAAGTTCATCGTGTACACTTGGCTAGAATGCCTCGGCAACAAACCAAGCGCTTTTGCACTAGCAGCCTACACCCCATAGTCATCGTATCAAATCTATACTATTATCGTGCCCCTTCAACTGGCTGTGATTGATTCTGCTGTGCAGTCTGGTGAGGTTGCAACATTCCCGCCCCCAAAGCTTGGGTACGGAAAGCCAATCCGCGGGTCTTTTCAATGACTGACTGGTATACCGGGAGTGGTGAACGGTGAATCTCGATCACGTTCTGAGTAGACGCTCGCATGAGAAATACTCCTCGACATCGGTGCATATACCCACCTTTTCTAGATCGATCTTTGCATCGGCGCCCATCCGAGTCTCGCGAATGAGGTTGACGATCCATTTTTCGCCATCTTCCTTGGTGAGATTGAGTCTCTCAGATAAATCCCTGTGAAATCATAATTCAGATATGTGACGACTCTCTGGAGGACCACATACCCAATGTCGATGCGTTGATGTATGCGGCAGTAAGCCTCGCTGACCAAATAACGTGCATTGTCCAAGAACTCCTCTCTAAATTCTCCCAGGAAAAAGTCATCGCCGACAACGCGTTCCGCAACCGCCAGCTCCCGTTGGGCAGCTTCAAAATCAAACTCGATGTAGAGCTCCCTGAGGAAAGAAGTGATCGGATCTTGATATTGGTATTCTTCGGTCTGTATCACCTTGACAATCTCCCGGATAGAATGCCGTACACGCGAAGGGGCGTTGGTGTTTCCGGTAGTAGATTTTCGGGAGAGAACCGCAGCGGTGGCGATGTAGCGCAGAATCCAAGGGCAAGAGGTTTGAATGGTATTGAGATACGTGGGAGAGAGGAAAGTCTCGAGAAGAAGCGTACGCCCTTGGGGGTGGTTGAAGTAGACAAGGAGCGACCAGTGTACGAGCCACGTCCGCGAGTGCAATTGGGCAAGGGCGGCAGACTCGGTGGGGCTCGTCAGGAGGGATGACGGTGAGCGCGAGTCGACGACGTCCCGGAGCGTGTTGAGTTCTTCGAGAGCGGTTTCCCACTTTCCTGTGAGAATATCCGAGGCGAGTTTGCCCCAGTGCGCGGAGGTGTTGAGCTCCGTATCGGTGGAGAGAACGCGAAAGTGGTACAAGTAGTCTGCTGCGCCGCTGTAGTTTCCGTACGTATATTGGAATTGGCCAAAGTTGTATAGCGCGGTGATTTGTTCGAGTGTGACCTGTAGGAAAAGGACATTGAACAGGTCACGAGGACAAAATACTGAGCAAAAGCATACGTTGTAATTGTCCTTGAGATACTGCAGATTTTGATTTTTATCCTGGCGAAGTGCCTGTGCGACGTCTGGGTTCTCGATCACGTCCAGGACGGCTTGAGCTTCTTGCTGCAGACGCTCATTTGTCGAGACTGCCTTTTCTCGCTTTCCAGAGAATTCTGAAGACTCGCGGGTTCAGATGAGATGCAACATCAGACCAGAATCGCAAACCTTGAGGGATCTCCTCGTCAGGGTGGAGCTGCTCGAACAGGCTAATCGCATAATCGACCATGTTGGTGCCTTTGGCGAGCTCATACTGGGCTGCCTGGACCTGCTCGACCGGAAAGAGCGAGGTCTCTACGAGATGGGCGAGCAGAGGAAATGCGAGATGGCGATCCAAGTAGGGGATGATCGTTTTTGAGAGATCGTACTCGGCCATTTTTTTTTCTTGCTCGTTGATCATTGAAGTTCGGTGCAATGATTCTGGTGTATATTTGTACACGTGACTGCTAGGCTTACACGTTTGCATCCTCACTCTGACCACCGCGCTCACCATGACCGCAATCACGAGAAACCTCCCCTGGTTCATTGCAGACATCGGAACTGCAATAATTGGCGAGGCAAGTCCTCTTGGCATCGACCCTTGATCATCATCAACGAACAGCGTTTCAGAAATGCTACTCTTCTCTGGTCGAGAACCTCAACCTCGCCGACATAGACTGTCTCAAGTACTCACTCTCAAAGGGGTTGGGCTTCGGCATCGTCGTCGGGGGCTCGATCATGAAGGTACCCCAGCTAATGCTCAGTAAGCCTTCAAGCCCTTGCTCGTCCACTGCACCACACTCATTCTGTCCAAGTCCTGTCCGCAAAGTCTGCCCGCGGCATCTCCCTACCTGCGTACATCCTCGAGACTCTCGCGTACGCCATCACAACGGCGTACTCGTACAGAAACGACTTTCCCTTCTCCACCTATGGAGAGAACCTCTTCCTCACTCTCCAGAATACGCTCATTACATTTTTGATCGTCTACTTTCCCTCAACACCACTCCGCAAGGGGCAAAACATCGCGGGTCGACTCGCCCTCACTGCTGTAGGAACTGTCGTTTCTGCTGTCGCTCTCTATGCTGTGCCCAAGGAAGCCATGGCGCTCTTCCAACTCGCTACCCTCCCACTCTCGTTGTTCTCAAAGCTCCCTCAAATCATGCAAAACGCTCGTGCCCGGTCGACAGGCCAGCTTTCCACGTTTGCCGTGGTCGCCCAGATTGCAGGATGTCTTGCGCGCATTTTCACCACCGCCACCGAGGTTGGCGATATCATCGTGACCGCAGGCTTTGCCCTCGCCCTTGTTCTAAACATCATACTCGGGGTACAGGTGTGGATGTACTGGGGCAAAGATGATAAGGAGGTATACTCGAAGACGCCTATTGGCGTGGTTCATGAGAAGGAGGATTGGACACAGGCGAGGCACCAAAAGGTCGACGTTGTCGTCCCTCCCAAGACCCCGCTTCCTCCTCCTCGTCATGCCACGACATCTCCTTCGGGAAGGAAGTGGGCACGAAAAGTTGATTGAATAGATTCCTGTAATTGACTGTCGCTATATATTGAGCAAGCATCCATTGCCCAAAATATGCCATGGCTAGCGAGTGGACCGTCGGGGTTTCTGACTTTCCTCCCATTTTTTCCACCATTCGGGGACTGATGCTGCACGTGTTTCTTGCCACTCCGCGTCGCCCTTGAGGAACGCCTTGAATAGGTCGACCGCAAACTTCCTCTCCCCCTGGGCCCTAGCCACGGTGGTAATCTCGCTTTCGTCCAGGTTTACATTCTACACAGGTCGTCACTTGGCGTATACGAAATTTAGTCTGGAGCAAGCTTCTCACCTTGAGAATTTCCTTCCTGAAAAAGGTACGAGCCCTGTCCTTACGTAGCCAGTTGTAAACAGGGTCCACTTCTTCCTGCGTCCACTCGCGAACCCTAGGATCTTCCAAGTTGATTGGATGTCTAGCCGCCAAAGAAACAGGAGCATTGCGTTGTTGAAGCTTGTCGTTCAACCACGACGATAGTCCATCGGAAATATTCTCGCCTGCTGGATTAACCACGATGGCGCGGGCTTGGGCATCTTCTAGAGCGCTTCCAACCTCTATATAGTCGTCTTGACCAGCTACGAGCTCTTCGAATGGGAGTCGGACATTGTCCTCAGCATCTGGATGAGGGATATGAATATAATGAACACCCTATAACAGAAACCATCTTAAACGTAAGTCGCGTGACATCTGCGGCAAAGTACTCACAGGGTCACTGTGAGCTGCTAATATGATCGTTACAGGCGGCCAAGGTTCTCGTGAGACATATTGTGCAAGATATACTGGCAAAAGAACAGGATAGCAAGCGGCCTGTTCAAATCTGAGAATGGATAGTCAATCCGTGGTTATGGTCGCGTACGAGGTTCATCTTGACTGATTGCGGATTGAAACGCATATTCTCGTCAATGACAGCATCGGTGTAGGAGAGAGTATGTGTTCTGTCGAGGATATCGAATGGCAGGATGTTGTATGGGAGACACATCACATCGTGTCCCCACTGATGCGCTAAATTGGGGGAGAATGGCTTGGCGAGCTCGATGTATTGCGGTGGATCGCGAACCAGAATGCGCCCAAAGTCCAGGTTAATTCCTACATGAAATTGGATACCTCTGGGACATGAAAGATAGACACGAGCATACCTGGTAGGTACCTATCGAACGATGGTCAGCTCCGAGAGAGAGATTGTCCGAATGCACCTACAAGTCTTCAAACTGTACCGTGACAGTTCTGCTCTGCTACGATGTAAGATCAAATGTGCAAAGAGTGATATGACAAACCTGAGGTTCTTCCGCGCCAGCGTCTGAGGAGAGCCAGGCCGTGGCCTCGAGCTCAGCATGTACGAACCAAGTCGGGAAGTATAATGGCTGTAAGCGCGTTGGCTGCAGAGGCTTGAAACCACTCATAGGGAAATACTTGGCGAGAATGGAGGCAATAGCCGCGGTGAACGGCACATTAGGATGACCCATTGTCGATCTGCCAACATAGCCGGCCATTGAAGCAGAAACACCAATATGCAAGATGGCATCCTCCGGGGAGAAAGCAAAGGGAATTGCTGAAAAGATAACGGTTAAAGTCATGTCATTGCCACTCATGGGGAAAGAAACTACGACCTCTGACTTTGGAGTGATAATTTGGAAGTGCTGAAGTTGCCTCTGAGTAGCGTCTGAACCAAGCTGCAGTGAAGGCTCTCCGAGAAAAGCGCGGTCGGGCCAACATTGCCCCCTTGAGGTCGTTGGACGTTACGTGGAACGCTGAATCCCGTTCCAGCCCTCCTGATCACGTGCCAACGCGATATACGTGTCTTAGCATGATACACGTCTCATAATTCATTCCTCAGCACTCTCATGCCATCGTCGTCCGTGCTGCTCGTCTTCTTTCTGCTGGTCCTTTCTGTCCTCGTCAGCGCAGCAGATCTCTATAAATCACTAGAATGTCAGTCTAAGGCGCGCATCGAACGACACAACCCGTCTTTTGACTGATGTATCACTTCCAGTGTCCAAACATGCCTCGGAGCAAGACATAAAAAAGGCCTACAAGCGTCTTAGCCGCAAATATCACCCAGACAAAAACAAGGATCCAGGAGCAGAAGACAAATTCGTCGAAATAGCACATGGTAGTGACCAATCCCCGTGGTTTGTGTGTGAGCCGGGCTGACATTCCTTCCAGCCTATGAGGTGCTCTCGGACCAAACTGTAAGTTAAGAACATGGATCAAGTGAGATAGGAACCCATTTTTATTACACAGAAACGACAAATCTATGACCAGCATGGAGAGGTAGAATAGCCGTTGGTTTCCTTCAACTAATGCTGACTGAATTATCAATGATACACAGGAAGGTCTACGCGCACATGAAGGGGGGCAACAACACCATGCCAATCCGTTCGACATGTTCTCCAGTTTCTTCGGTGGTGGATGTGAGTCTTCCCAACACTCATTTCATACGTTCACTTCACTTCACACACCATAGTCACACAGCAGCAGCAAACACGTCGGGGGCCGTCAGTGATGTTGGAGCTCGAGATCTCTCTTAGCGATATGTATGCGTTTCTGGCCGTCATGTCGTCATGGATAACTTACCCTTTTTCAGGTACAAGGGAGCTAATATCGACGTGCGTTTCTCCCATTTGCTCACTCGGCATGAATGCTGACGTATTTATTACAGTTTTCGTTGAAAAAACACATCCTCTGTGACCATTGCAGAGGTTCCGGTGCCGCATCTGATGGTGACATCCACACGTGTCGCGGATGTGGAGGATCTGGTGTCAAGTTAATAAAACAGCAGATATTCCCTGGCATGTTCGCGCAAACCCAGTCTTCTTGCAACGAATGCGGAGGACGCGGGACCGTGGTCGTGAAGAAATGTCCACATTGCAAGGGCGAAAAAGTTGTTGAGCACGTACAACAATACACATTGGATATCGAACCCGGCATGCCCGAAGGACACGATGTAATGTTTGATGGCGAGGCAGACGAGAGTCCTGATTGGGAGCCCGGCGATGTTATTGTGCGCGTGCGCAGTAAGAAGGAAGAAGGCAGTTGGCGGAGGAAGGAGAGTACGTTGTACTGGCGAGAGACCATTGGCATCGATGAGGTATGCGTTATGTCTCTCTAGCCGCAGTATAATAAAACCGTCTCACGTTTCATGCAGGCACTACTAGGTTTCAAGCGCAATATCACGCACCTTGACGGGCATGTGGTAGAAATTGACCGTACGGGTGTCACGCAACCGGGTGCGTACTCCGAGACAGACATATTTTCGCTTTGTTGACGCGTTTGCAGGCTATGTCCAGGCATTCGAAGAGGAGGGGATGCCTCTGTTTGAACAGCCAGGGCATGGCAACTTATATGTAGAATACATCGTCGTGCTTCCTGTGGAACTCGGCCCAGACATGCGTCGAAGTAAGGCCCAACAATCTTTGAAAAGCATCTATGACTTATTCTTCCCTACAACAGAACTCGGGGAAGTTTTCTACGAGGCTGATGGCCCTAAGAGAGACGAGCTGTAGACCCTAGACTATTTAAATAGACCAAGTCTGTTGGACATCGATATCCAAGTAGTATTTAATTTAACTTGCTGGGTTGCAAGACCAAGTCACTACTTGGACTAAGGCTCGTGGGAGAGACCAGCCCTAAAGACAGTTGGTATATATATACCTGACTTGTACCGTCTCCCTTTCTTTTGGGAAACCCCTTCGGTTAGCGCCTGACAAGCGGTACGTATGTCCTACCACCGACGACAAGTTTCGACAACTGACTCGCAATATCTAGCCATGACCGTTGTCTATGCGGGCGAGCTCCTACGGGAGCTATTCATGCTTCTACAGTCTGTCGTCGCCGCCAGACTCACCCTCAGTGTAGTGCGACGGATGTGGAATGTCATTGAGAAAGAAGATTCCTTTTAAGACCGTCGATTGTGGAGCTCACAACTCAGCAATCGATGAGATGATTACTTTGCCGGCCCGTGGAGGGTCAGCGAAGAGTAGGTGTTGTTTTCTCGTTGCCAGAGTCTTGCTCATGTTGTATGACAGTCCAGGTGGCAAAACTGTTGGATAGGACACCACTTGAGTCAGTTCGGATGGTGAACCGAGATTGCGGAGTCGAGTCTCCTTACCAACACCAGTAGTTACCGGTGTGCGGGAATATCCCGTGTCTTACGTCCAAATTAATTACCCCAGGTCATTCAAGACTCAAAAGATGTTGCGGTTCTCCCCTCTGTCTTCTGAGCCTACATTTCATGTCAAGTGTTGATATGTAGTCAATCATATAGGATTTCTTATTCTTCTGTGGGTCGTTTTGTGGGACGGGTAAAGGGTAAGTATGTTGTCTGAGATCATGCCTTGACATTGTATCGTAGATGTGTGAGTGGGACTAACGACGTACCAGGTATTTATATGATTTGCGATCATCACAGCGCTCCAGATACTCCCGCTAGACCATGTGTCAACAGTGAGACAGCGCTATGTAAACCAGAACCCACATCTATCAGTGTTTCGATTCTCTTCTTGACATCTTGTGGGTTGGGCTGGAACCGTGTTGCCACGGGTGACTTCATTGATGAGATCATTATGAGACATCTGCTTTCGGTCCTTTACTCGCACAATGCAGGCCTTTGTACGCGTTGCAGTTAGATGATATACCGTAGTATCAGCCCAAAATCCGTCGTACCTCCGTTTGGTATTGCCGTTCTTCATCATCCTGTCCCGCGTCTCCTTGCGTTCTTCCGTACTCTCGATCCTGGCAGATACGGTACTGATTTTGATCCTTTGCATTGGGCAGATGAAACCAGCATTGAAGGAGAACGAATCTTCAGGAATGGACGTCTCGGCCGGCGGATGCTTCTTTAAGATTTTGAATTTGGCACAAGCGAGGGATTGCAGATGACGTTGCAGTTCTTGCTTGACCCAGCACCACACAGTCACCGAATGACAAGCAACACTTGCGTATTCTTACTGATGAACTCGACCCTGCTCCACCTCAGGTCCCTCGTAAAGAGAACCGCACTATTGAATTGAACTTGTACAGTCGCTGGGAGACGCCTGTCCCAAGATCTGCACACGGCACTTATGGACTCTATCTTGAGACAAAGTCCATTCTTGTCCAACTTATCCGTTCGCTTCCCCACGCCGCTGACAAGCGGCCTTATAACCTTTCAGCGCTAGCGGAACGCGCGGCAACCACTAAGGATGCGACTCTCGTGCGCAAGG
>JBBPNA010000595.1:0-15830 GCA_038090555.1 Boletus subcaerulescens | reverse complement strand
GGCTTTGTGGGAAAGTAAGCGAGTGAGCGAACATAGGGGCTATTGGAGTATTCGGTGAATTGTGAGTGAATGAGCGTCTGGAAAAATAAGGAAAAATAGGGGAAAAATAGGGGCGTTTGTAACAAAACGTGCACCTCAAAGGATCTTCAAGCCAGATGATGCGCCACGTCCAACAGCAGTGGTTACATGTGTGCAACAAACAGGTGCATGCAAACAAGGTAAGTCTTAGTCACTGTTCAATTTCAAATGCACACAGGGCTAATTAGCTTTCAGTCTTCAAAGGTGTTGTCATTCAGTCTTCGAAGGGATCTGTGCTCGTTGTCCCCACGCCAATTGCCCAATCGACATCCGGCACAGCTTTGATGTCCAGTCGGGAACATATAGCATCCAAGTCAACTGACGTTGTCACCCGATCAGTGTTCAACGAGCTCCAGGATATGTGCCAGGAATTGCGCAACCAACAGGTGGCACATGAGCAGTTGGTCAGGACACTGCAGGACCGTCTTGTGACCATGGAACAGGCCCTTGAAACCTTTGGCCGCGTCCTACAGCAAGTTTGGCCACAGGTAGGTCGGGAAGGCAGCTCGATCTTGAGCTTGCGATTTCCATTTTCTGGAGGTCCCAGGGATTCCAGAGTTCCCTCACAGCTACAGATGCCACAGCACACGTCTCCTGCCCCTTCTCCCTCTTTGCCAACCCCTCACGCCATCACTAGTGCCCAAAGTCAGCCATGTCCCCCTCATCCCCTCGCCCACTGTTCCCTGGGCCATCAACACCGACGGCTGCTCTTTGGCCGAGCCCCTTCCTCTCCCCAGCTCCCGAAACATTCGGTACAATGCCAGTTATGTGCCAGACCCGACCCAGCCCTTTCCTGACGCCGACTACGACAGGCCCTAGCAAGACTCCGATGATTCCTCAGAATCCCCTGCCAGACATCACCCCTCTTGGCAGCCCGTGCTTTGGCACAGCAGAGCCCGACAGTAGCTCTTTGTTGCTATCTTCCAGAACAGACACTCAACCATCTGGGTCCATGGAATGCGACGAAGCAGTGGCCATTGCTGTTGGCCTGGTCTCCTTGCAGACTTACGGGCAGGATTCAGATGAGGACGCAATGGGTGTTGATCGGGCCGACATGGACGACATGGACATTTAAGTTGTAGTTATGTAGATCCTTCTGGTTTGCTCATTTCGTCGCTCGTATCCCCATAATCATACTTTGTAATTACATACTCTGTACATATATCACACCTATATCTGTAAATACAACAGACTTTGACAACGATCATTGACCGAGAGTAACACATCAATTCTGTTTCCGTTTGCTAGGAGTGTGACTGTCATCGGCCTCTCGGCATTTCTTACTCATCTGTTTAACTGGTATCTTATAATCAACATACACAGGCACGGGGACTCGTCAAACACACTCCAATCTTCTCAGTGTGTTTGCATCTGGCATTGTTCCATTTTCTGGGACATCCATCTCGGCCGGCCTGTCTTCATCAGTCCTTCTAGTGTGTTTGACATTCATCTCGTCTTGTACCATGTTCGATACTTGGTCAGTGTCACGGATCTGCTGTCTAGATACCTGTCCACAGGATGCTGCTACTCCGTGGTCTGGTCCTGTATGATCGGCCACCTTTACTGCTCTGTGTGTGTCGGCTTGTGAGTGGCCAATCTCGTCCCAGTCCAATCCTTGGGCAGGAGGCAAGCATTGATCGATCTTCCCAGATGGATTTGTCGGCTGATCAACATGTGTTTGCTGGGCTGCATGAGTACTCCCGCTCTCCTGACATTCTGGGAAGAGCTCAAATAAATCAAGTGATCAAACTATTAAAGCCGAATTCTCACTCTCGCCACGCTTTTGGGTAATGATATCATTCGGCATTGGCAGCTTTGGCAGCAATGGTTTCTCAGTCAGCTGAGACCCCTAAAGCTGTGCAGGTAGAGGTACCTTGGCCGATTTCTTCGCTGCAAGATGGTGAATCAATCGGGTTGGCTCGGTCTGTGCAAGTAAAGGTACATCCGCTGACCTCTTCATGGCCGACTTGAGAATTGATCGGTTAGGATTAGCTTGCCCAGCTGGGCCATCCCAATATACAGGAGGTTGGTGCACAGTTGGGTTGTCCGTAGCTTTTTTGTAAATCACAGACACCTCATCCAGCTCCATTGATGAGGATGGAATAGAATTGCTGGGCTCTGGAGTCAATTAGCCTCATCATATTAACAAGCTCTCTATATATATCCAATATTCACCTTGTGTTCCTCCTTTAACTACTCACTTCGGTACCTGTTCAGATTGACCTTGCATACCCTTGCTCTTGGACCAATCACTCGGCTTGGCACCTGTTAATTATGTTCAGCAATCAGATGATACGTAGATATATCTAATGAGTACCTGAATTAAAAATCGGTGCCGGCGCCGATTTGAATTGGCTGTCCTTTCCCACCATGGTCGGCCCACCATTCGGCCCACCTTCAACGAGGGACATATCCTTGCTTGCACCACCTGTGACAAAGTCAGGTTCAGCCGTCAGCATACAGATATTCCCCATCCCCTACCTTCAGTTGCTGTTCTGAGGATCTGTCTCGGCGCCAGTGTACATTGCCTTTGTTTACCCTTGCTGATTGGCCGATGGATCTGGGCCGGTCCATCCACCCCCAGCGCATCATCCTCGCTCTGCCTCACCATCTCCTTCTGCGTCTCCTTCTGCTTTCCCTTGCTCTGCTTCCCATTCGATCTGTCAGCTTGGAGGCCAGACTGGTCAGCCGGTAATGCTTCGTCATTCGATCCTTCCTGCTCGCTCGGCCGACACGGCGCCGGTGTACATTGCCTTTGCTTACCCTTCTTTGTCGGCCCATGGTTTTGGGTAAGTCCATCCTTGTGAATTTGGTGGTCGTGATCCTTGCTCTGCCTCAGCACCTCCTGCCCATCCATTCTCACTGATTCGTCGTCGCCTTCGAGGCCAGACTGGTCTGCCAGTAGGCGTCTGTCGTTTGGTTGTTCCTGCTCGGCCGACCCTTTGCCGCTTGACGTAGCCTCTGATGGTGTTGCGTCCTGGAGATCTGAGTCCACGTCAGACTCATTCTCGGCCGTCGATCTGGATCCACGGAGCCTCTTTGTTCCCCTCGTCGTCCCTTCTCCCACCTTCCTCAAATTCCCTTTCCGATCGATCCAATACTTGAATTCGAATATATCATCAGGATCGGTCTCCTGTCTTTTGCGAATGAAGTCCAGGAACTCAAATGCCTCCTCCCGTTTGAAATGACTGGGGTCATCAGGAAACACAAAGCCACTGGGGAGATGAGAGGATGAGAATAGCCGCCTCTGGAATTGCTGTAGCTTGCCAAAAGGGGCCGAGGCCTTTGGGTTCTGGCAAACCTCTCCTGTAATGTAAAGTTTACTGACGATGTAGGATGCATGAACGAGCTACATACGGTAGTGAGCTGTGAGGAATCCTCGCGCCATGGCCTGTAGCTCATCCCGTGTAGCGTCGGCGAGCTCCGGAATACAGATATCCCCGTCGGCCGAAGTGACCCTTTTCACCGGATCCTGTCGGTCCCTCGTCTTCTTCTTCCTTCGACCTGCCTTGCCTCCCCCTTGGCTCGTCTCGGCAGCGACTCCACCCTCTCCTTGCTGCCCTCCCTCGGTCTGGATCGGTGGATTGAAGGATGCACTCAGAAAACGATCAAAAGGACCTTGAAATTGCTCGGGATCCTGGAAGGCCTGACCATTGCCGATCTCCTCATTGAAGTCGAGTCTAGTAGTGGGCCATTAGCCGATATTGGCACTCGAATGTTGTGTAAACATACATCTGGGAGAATATCTCTCCCTTTCCATCCTTCCATCCACTCAATATAACCATTCGGATCCCTCCCTGCTTCCACATTGCTTCGGTGAAGCTTTTCATTATGTCTACGGCCTTCTTTGTGGCAAAGCTAAGATGAAAATCGGCCTTGGGTCTCAATTGTGGACGGACAAATATTCACTTAGCTTGAGCCTCTGGGGCCGCTCCTTGCTTGTTCCATTCTTCAGCAGTCTGCCTGGCCTTCTCCCGCTCCTCCTCGGGAAGCTCATCAATGAACGTACTCAAATTCCTTTGGTATACGCCTAACATTTCACCAGACCCTGCCGGCGCGCCATGTTGGTTTTCAATCATATCGGTCAACTCCTTCTTGTGTGTCTCTCGAATGACCGTCCGAGCAGTCCACCTTCGGCCGAGCTTGATCCCTTGTCCCCGCCTCACTCTTCCATGGCTGTGCATCCAGGATAAACATGTCTGCCAAAGTCAGATGTTCGTGTAGCTGTGAAAACCAAAATCGCATACCTTCAATCTCCATTGCCAACCGACCTTGTCCATTGCCTTGTGGGCCGGCAGGGCTCTCAGCCGCTGGACTATCGCTCTCCACTGTTTTTTTCTAGAATCTCCCTCGGCCCCTTTCCAACCTTCCCAACAATCACGAAGGATATCCAGAACCTCCTCTGGCAATTTCGAGTTGATGGTCTCATCTTCCTCAGAAGGATCACCCATCCCCGGTGCGTCTCCACTTCCGGGGCCATCTGAAGCTTGATCGGTCTTGTCTGCTCCTTCAACATCATTTTGTACCTCAGAGGTTTGAGTAGCTGTAGTTGGCAATTCCCCAGCTTCTTCTCTGCCTGGAGGACCTTCTTCCTCATCGTCAGTCCCTTGGTAGTCTGTTTGCTGGTACTCAGTTTCGGCATAGTAGACTGATTCGGTGTCGGACATGGTTTTGTGTGAAAGGTTTCTGAAGAACTCTAAGCAGGAGGACGTATTTTTACTCTAAGGGCCCTTGTTAGTAAATCCAAGTCAATGGACCACTACTCGCTACCTAGCCAATGACCCATTAAGAAGTTCGGATCTTGAACCGTGTTAGCCGAGCCATGCTGTAATGGTCTAGGCCTCGGCTAACCACTTCCAGATGGAATGTGCCATCTGATGCTTACGACATACTTACCGCTTATAACTGTACTCTGGGACATCACATGCATGGTTACAGCGAAATAGAGCCTGTGCTACATGAGGATAATATTGCTTACTTTCCGCCCTACAACATACTAAAAAATATGACAAAGAGAAGGATCAATCCTGGCAAAGTAACCCATGTGACTTGTGTAACTAAACAGACAACTAGAGGTCCGAGGTCCAAACTGGTCAGAGCAAAACCTCAGAGCAGTCCAATCACTGAGGGTGAATCCGTCCATTCATCACCTACCAAGACTGCCGCTTCCTTGCAATCATCCCCGATCAAACCAAGTGGATCCATCTCTCAGTTATCTCAGCCCATCTCCAATCCAGTATATTCGGATTGGGACAATATCAACATAGCATTTGAGGATGAGGACATTAGGCCTCTACGCTTTTCCCTCAAAAAGGTTTTGAGCTCATCTTCATACACCAACAACCGAGTCTAATTTATGTGGTTAGACATCCAATGATTATGTACAAGAATGGTTACATGAGAAGGATACATTCCTTGAAATCATACTAGACATGGAAGCACCTCCCGTCCCAAGGCAGTGTGTCTTGTGTCACAGGGATGGTGTTTACAGATGTTCAGACTGCTTCAACCAACCCTTGTTTTGCACCCCTTGCATTCGGGAGCAACATAGGAGGAATCCATTTCATAGGGTCCAACAATGGACTGGATCCTTCTTCGAGGATTCTTCCTTGAACCTTGTGGGTACATCGGTGCTTCCCCATGATAGATTGTCTGATGACACAGAAAGGCCGGTATGGAGCTGCATCTCGGGCATGGAGGGAATTCTTGCCCGGTGCAAACGGATATACACGACCGAGCTGGCCCTCGGCCGATGGATGATCAGGAGTGGATCGATGAGGATCAAGAATGTATCCCTCCTCATCTTCGGCCCCCTTCGCACTCTGACTATCTCACTATTGTGGATGTCACCGGAGTTCATTTCATTACTGTCAATTATTGCCATTGCCCTGGATCTCTACCGGTCCATCAACAACTGCTTCGGGGGAGGCTGTTTCCAGCGACTCTGCAAAGGCCGAGCACAGCATTCACCTTTCATGTGCTGGATGATTTCATACGGGACAACCTCGAATGTGGTACCTCCGGATCAAACTACTTCAGCAAGCTGCGACGGATCACTTCAAATGTGTTCCCCCACTTAGTTCCAGTAAGTCGGAATCACTCACTGCATGCCCAGTCCCTAATTAGGGCAAAGGATCGGTACCGAGAATTGCTAAGGGTAGCGCGGAAGTGGCGACTCCTTAAGCTCCTAAAATGGAATGGCTTTGGACATAGATCCTGCACTCCACAGAAAGGCGAGCTGGCCCTCTTCTGTCCGGCATGCCCTCAGCCAGGGGTAAATTGCAATCCTTCTCAGAATGAGCTATCAGAGTAAGCACATCGGCCGATGGTCGGTCGGTTATCGGCGTGTCTCGGCATCTCACAATGATATCTTCAGACCGAAATACAGTCGGACATTTATTATGGATGGGAATTTCAAGGCCGAGCACATGCATGAGAAATGCCCGGACAACCAGATATGGCTCATGGATGGCCATGGGTATATGGTGACTCGGTCAGAATACCAGGCATACCTGAAGGGAACCCATCACGCCCATGAGGTAAGTATGATGTGCAAATAACATTCGATCTGCCATGGTTCATGCACTTACAGAGATCAACTTGCAACAATCATCGGGCTGTCAACCAGGCTAATACAAGCCGAGGAAAGCTCGAATCAACAGGAATCGGCGGTACGGCTTGTGCCCGGCATGGCTGTTTCGTCCCCCATTCTGTTGTTGACTTCCAAAAGGGAGAGCGGTAGGGAGCCTTCATGATCTGGACAGTTGGAATAACAATAACATTTGCACAGCCAGGTAAACATGGATTACTCCTTTGCAAATGCCATCCGATACAATATGAGCAACATAACCCGGATCATCCACTTCTATGATATCAACTGCGCCTATATGAAAAAGCTCCGATCGCGCGTCAAGAACAGCAAATTTATAGACATACCACAAGATATCCAAATTGTGCCTGGCATTGGGATATGGCATGTTCACGGACATCGGGCCGAGTGCTTCTCTCGGCATGCCCCTCTCTTCATTCCAGGAGCCGGCTGGGTGGATGGAGAGATCATAGAGACCCTCTGGTCGGTTTTAAATATTGTCTCGCCCTCGGCCCGTGGCATGTCAACTCCCCATCGCCAAGAGCTCCTTGACTTCCAGATGAATGATTCCAATTTCATGAAGATGATTCGGATGAGCCAGAGCTTAGCGAGGAAGCTTCGTAAGGCCAACCGATCTGCAGCGACAGCAGTGACGGCCTTTACCGATCTAGACTCCACAGTATCCCCCGAGCAGCGAAAGATGTGGGAATCGGAAGAGCGTGTGGCGCAGGAAACAAGAATCACTGATCCATCGGCAATGGATATCTTTGATGTTCGGTTGGAGAAAGGTGGGCTGGAAGCCCCACCTCTCCTAACATTGTCCTGACCTCATAATAGCACCGACAATCCATGCAGTAGAACTAGAACTCCTTCGGTCGATGCCGGCATGTGATCGCACCCAAGGCCGAACGGCTACATGGTTGGCAAGGGGGCTCAAAATACAAGAAGCTCAGATCGGGCTCGGGCAAGAAATGCGTAAAATAGGTCGGCGGCCCACTGACGTCCAACGGCTAGCATTGGCGCGCAGGGTGGATCGTTTGAGTTCAGATATCTTAGCCTTTGTCTCAGAGGCATCTGTATATCTTGGTCACGATCCTTCCGATGAATCCTCTTCGGGCGAATCAGATGCCGAGGACGATTCCATAGCCGAGGAGATATTGGAAGATATAGGGAGCCAACGCCCAGATCAAGCAAGAATACCAATACCTTCAAGTCTGGGTTTAGCAAGATGCAAGAGGCTCGGACTTGACCGGCTTCGGGACCAGGAGATAAGATTGCGCGCCGGTCAAGCCAATGATGCCCTTCATGAAATACGGCTATCTCTAGCAAATAAGGCCGTCTTGTTCAGGACTAATGTTCGGCTCGCTTCAAGTCATGCTCAGACAACTCGTGCCTGGGACAAGGTTCATGGCGTGGATGCCATATTGAACAGGCATGCAGCCATTTACCGAGCATGCCGACAGGCAATGTCACACCTCGGCGCCGACGATGCAATGCTCAGTAGATATCAGCCTTTGAGAGCGGAGGATCTAAAGGTCAGCGCTGCAGCTGCCATGCCGAATGCCCGAGGACATCGGAATGATAAATTAGCCTGGTTTTGGTCCATGGATATACCCAAAGACACCGAGGGAAGTGATTGGATGTCTGAATGTACGTCACATAAGTTCTGTCCGATGCTAGAGCCGCGGCCGAAATCACAGTCTAGTTTATCGGGTACATTGGCTACGGGCTAAGGCCACCAAGGACCGATGGAGGGAGGAGGTGGAGATCTTAAAGGCCGAATTTCAGTGGACCGTCAATTTTTTCAATAAACGTGCAGAAGACTGGACCCATCTGGCTGTGGACAGCCAGACTAAAGGGCAACATGGTGCAGCATCCTACGCTGCCAGACAAAGTTCTATGTATGGCCAGCTTCGGGATCAGTGTCAGATATCCTTGGAGAGCCACCACCCTGCGAGAGCCACAAGGAACATATCTAGTCCGTTCTAGAACCATGTATACCCTATGTAGCCGAGATGCCAAAGTTCTACACAACAGAATGGATTGCTTAAGTAATGTCAAACGCAGCCGACGTGTGAGAAAATGTTGTCATATAAGTAACACCACATCTCATTCAACACCATCATGCAAGCCCGAGCTTCTCAATCTATTAAACATAACCAACCGGCCATGCGCATGGCCCTGTACTACACTGGGGTCCGCTTGGAAGCCGCTGCCCGACACCTTCGAGATACCCCTCCTGACTCCTGGCCCGAGGGATGGTTCACAAACCTGCCCTTTGACGTGGTATGATATAACTTATTTCTCCAATTTGCAGTGTGCTCATTTGTATGTCATTCGCAGGATTCGTACCTATATTTCGTGGGCATCCTAGCCGCCGACAAGGCAGTTCAGCCACGTCCCCCTCCCTGCTTGTCCAGCATACTGAGAAACATCAAGGACACGCGACTTCTTTATCTGGCTCTGCGAGAGATGCCAGACACCGACTGGAATGCCATGACAATAGCAAAGGAAATTGCCTCAGAGTGGGAGCCCATCTCGGACGCTCAGCCATTCGGGTTGCCGGACGCTTGGTGGCATACTCCAGTCCCCAATTATCGCACATCCAGACGCACCGAATTAGTTGTTACCGAAGCAACAACCTTCTTCCGAGTGAGTAGTGGAGTCGCTAATAGTAACCCCGAAGCTGATAAGACCAGGGATTATGGCCATCAAGCGGGCTATCGGCCATTCAAGGAGCAAGGAGGGCCGAATTGCTCGCCGAGCGGGAGGCATTGCTGGCCGAACTAAGCCAGACTAAGATGGAACTTAAGACTGCAAATAGAACAATGAGGGAGTCCTGGGTGATTTTCGAGACTTTGAGCAGGTTACAGATTTGATATAATACACTGGCATCTTAGTACATGGCTTGGCGCAACAGTATCTAGCAATCTGTAGGTACCTGTGAAACATGCATAAAGTTACATCGGACAATGTCCACGTGTTCGTGTACACTCTGCCGCATATAAAATGCAATGGACCCCCTGTTTCCGGTAACATGACCGACTCCATGATGCAGCAATGGACCGGGCAATGCTACCACCGTCCCCGGATTGTACCGAAGCCGAATCCCAAGGGTGGAGAGGACCATGTCTAATTCCTCATGCTCACCGACAGTAACCAAAAGGTCCAGCCACTGGGGCCGACCGTTGCTATCCAAATGCATTACGCTCGCTCGGTTCGCCATTACAGATGCAACGCTGTAGATAGATGGCCAAATGGCCAATGCCGATTGCACGTCGGTCTCACCGCGCTCGGTGGCCCACCTTCCAAGTTGCACGAGAGCCTCTCGACCGGTGGCGTACATATCCGGATGCATTATTGCCATCGCCCCAGAAAGAATGGCCCACTGGTCCCTTGATTGCTCTACCCACTGCTTTACTCCATTTGCAGCGCGATGTTCCTTCAATAGGGCCGAGGCCTCGGGGTCCGAGCTTATTGTCTGCATATATATATTGGAGCTCATCAGGACAATGTACTGGATCAATCAGATAACGCACAGTATGGCCTTGCTGAAACCAAGCCGGAGAAACATTGACGGCGCCCTTCAAATCAGCATCCATTCGGAACAAATCGGGATGGGTGCGCCAGTTGTTGATCCCCGATGGGAGACTGGCAGGAATAGTCTTTCCTAAGGGTTCTTGCAACATTTTCATGTTCTGCCATATTGCCATCTATTTCACAATTAACATGCTAATTGTTCGAATGAATATGCTAGTTACCTGGTTCGGCTGACTGACAGCGCTCGGCAGGTACCAAACTAGCACATTATCCGACCGATCCAAGATCAACGCTGGCTCCTGAAGCTCTTGCCATGGGGTGGGATTGGCAGGGAGCATTAGCGCCTCGGTGTGTATTTGGATATAATTTCCTCGCTTGGTAGTTTCGGCGAGACGAATGATGTCAATGTCAGAGATTCGGACTGGATGAAGTTATTTCTATGATTCTCGGGGGTCGGGATGCAATTACCTTGGTTTTTATAGGCTGACACAAGTCTGCTCACCATCAGTTGGGCCTCACAGAGAGTTTCCAAATTGACTTGGGGGAGGTGCTTTGGATTCTGGGAGCGCTGAGAGGGTGGAAGGAGCTCTTGCTGGAAACGTTCGACCATGAACTCGGCAACAGAATCCGCGAAGGCCAATGCCCAGTGCGGTGGAATTGTGGTGTCGCACCCGAGGACAGTCATCATGAAGAACGAGGATGCGAAAGAGATGGTTGATAAGGCACCCGGGTAATACCGATGTGTTTCAGAATGGCCACCTGGTCACAGCAAAAAGGGGCCGGGATGACATCATCAGCATGACAACCATTGATCAAAGAGACAGACCGGAATGCGCCGATAGGGCTAGCCGGTCCATATCATTGACATCCGACCACATGCCGCCTGTGACCGGCCTGACGAGACCTTGTAACGCAGGTACAATAACTTCCATCGACCGAAATACAAGCGTACAGAAGAGGGGGGAAATCGATCACACCAGCCGAAGCGGTACGGCACCAAATATATCCCACCGCATGTGGGCCAATTGGCCCGACTGCTACGGACTACTACGTTGCGAAGGACAGACCCTATCGCCACACTCAGACCAAATAATCGCCTAGACTAACATGGGCCCACGTGGTACAATATGGCTAACCACTGCGCTAGGCAAGCCAGGTCTTATCGGTTGTGTGGACTGAGCTATGACATATGATCGGCTGAGTTTGCACCCTGGCAGGGTTAGACCACATCAATACGATCAACACGACCACCACCTTCCGGATGCAAGGACTATCGGCAGTGGCGTCCGAACCATCAGTAAGGCTCTAGCAGTTTTCTCGACCAAACCATTGCCCTGGCTGTGATAGGCCGACGGTGTATAATCGGCCCGACCAGTAATCTGGATTGGTTCAATCGGTCCAGTGGCGAGTCAGCGTGACACAGAGCGTATCGGCCATGATCGCCCGGGCCAAGTGAGACCCTATCAGAACCATCGCTCTGACGATTGTGAGAAGAGTGAATGGACGCACCACGACCGCCCCTAGGTCTGGCCAGATCGATCCTGTGGACCAAAGGTCCCAAATGAAGACAGACTCACTCGATAGAGCGGATCTAACTACCGCCTTAGCCACCTCGCACCCTAACGCTGCAATCGGCCCAATGACCAGCTTGTACAAATCAAGCTCACTCAATATGTTCGGCGGAAAGACCACCCCGTGCAGGTAGAACCCATACTAGACATTCGTCCCGACCCAGACCATGTCCCAGTCGGCTGGGATCGATATATTGGGCCGAGCCAACAGCCTGTGAACGTCAGGGCCACTGAATACATTCAGCCAAATCACCACCCTGTAGAAGTCGGCTCCGCTCGATACGCTCGGCCCACTCGATATATTCGGCCGATTCACGACGCTGTGAAGGCCGGGCCCACACAATCAGCTCGGCCCAATCATCACCGTGTAGAACGAAGTCAGGCTCACTCGATGCCATCGGCCGAATCACCACACTGTGAAGGTCGGGCCGACTCGATACATTCGGCCGAATCACCATACTGTAGAGGTCAGGCCCACTCGATATGCTCGGCCAAGCCAACACACTGTGAAGGTCGGTCCCACTCGATCAGCTCGGCCGAATCACCATACTGTGGAAGGCAGGCCCACTCGATACACTCGGCCCAACTACCACCCTTTGAAGGTCGGGCCCACTCGATAAACTCGGATAAAGCACCACGCTGTAGGGGTCAGGCCCACTCGATACGCTCGGCCAAAACAACACGTTGTGAAGGTCGGGCCCACTCGATACATTCGGCCGAATCACCATACTGTGGAAGTCAGGCCCACTCGATGCATTCGGCCGAATCAACGCACTTTGAAGGTCAGGCCCACTCGATAAACTCGGATGAATCACCACACTGTAGGAGTCAGGCCCACTCGATACACTCGGCGAAACCAACGCATTGAGAAGGTCGGGCCCACTCAATCAGCTCGGCCGAATCACCATACTGTGGAAGTCAGGCCCACTCGATGCATTCGGCCGAATCAACACACTTTGAAGGTCAGGCCCACTCGATAAACTCGGATGAATCACCACACTGTAGGAGTCAGGCCCACTCGATACGCTCGGCAAAACCAACACGTTGAGAAGGTCGGGCCCACTCAATCAGCTCGGCCGAATCACCATACTGTAGACGTCAGGCCCACTCGATACATTCGGCCGAATCACCATACTGTAGAAGTCAGGCCCACTCGATACACTCGGCCAAACCAACACAGTGTGAAGGTCGGGCCCACTCGATCCGCTCGGCCGAATCACCATACTGTGAAGGTCGGGCCCACTCGATACATTTGGCCGAATCACCATACTGTAGAAGTCAGGCCCACTCGATACGCTCGGCCAAACCAACACACTGTGAAGGTCGGGCCCAATCGATACATTCGGTCGAATCACCATCCTGTAGAAGTCAGGCCCACTCGATATGCTCGGCCAAGCCAACACACTGTGAAGGTCGGGCCCGCTCGATCAGCTCGGCCGAATCACCATACTGTGGAAGGCAGGCCCACTCGATACACTCGGCCCAACTACTACCCTTTGAATGTCGGGCCCACTCGATCAGCTCGGCCGAATCACCACACTGTAGAACTCAGGCCCACTCGATACACTCGGCCAAGCCAACACGCTGTGAGCGTCGGGCCCGCTCTATACATTCGGCCGAATCACTACGCTGTGAAGGTCAGGCCCACTCGATACATTCGGCCGAATCGCGACACTGTGAAGGTCAGGCCCACTCGATACATTCGGCCGAATCGCGACACTGTGAAGGTCAGGCCCACTCGATACATTCGGCCGAATCACCATACTGTAGAAGTCAGGCCCACTCGATACGCTCGGCCAAACCAACGCGCTGTGAAGGCGGGGCCAACTCGATCAGCTCGGCCGAATAACCACACTGTAGATCTCAGGCCCGCTCGATACACTCGGCCAAACCAACACCCTGTGAAGGTCGGGCCCACTCGATACATTCGGCCCAATCACGACACCGTGAAGGTCAGGCCCACTCGATACACCCGGCCGAATCACCATACTGTGGAAGTCAGGCCCACTCGATGTGCTCGGCCGAATCGACACACTTTGAAGGTCAGGCCCACTCGATAAACTCGGATGAATCACCACACCGTAGGAGTCAGGCCCACTCGAAAGCTAGGCCAAATCAAGACATTGCGAAGGTGGGGCCTACTCGATCAGCTCGGCCGAATCACCACATTGTAGAACTCAGGCCCACTCGATACACTCGGACAAACCAACACGCTGTGAGGGTCGGGCCCACTCGATACATTCGGCCGAATCACGACACTGTGAATGTCGGGCCCACTCGATAACCTCGGATGAATCACCACGCTGTAAAACTCAGGCCCACTCCATATACTTGGCCAAACCAACACACTGTGAGGGTCGGGCCCACTCGATACGCTCAGCCAAACCAACACACTGCGAAGGCCGGGCCCACTCGATAAGCTCGGCCAAACCACCACACTAAGGTCGGGCCCGCTCGATAAGCTCGGCTGAACCCCCACATCCCAGAAGTCGGGCCCACTCGATATATTCGGCTCATATCCACTCCAGGCCCCATCGCATCTCTCGGCATTCTATGATATCCACACACATCGGGCCCGACCAGGGTCACCCCTTCAAATCGGACCAAATACAAGCAAGGCTAATCGATGTCATCGGTACAAAGTGACTACATGGGCTCGATAATTCTAGTCATGATCATCCCCTGCCACACTAATCATGCATCATCCTGGGTGTGGTCTCCCTCCCCGAGCATGCCTGTAATGCATCACTCGTCCCGCCGCCTGTCTTCAATCCTATCGTACATCCGCTGATGCATCAAATAGAGTCCGTACGTTTACTTGTCCGTGTATATGCTACTGATGCATCACTTGTCCCGCTACATCCCCCCTGTCGTCCGTCCGTCCGTCGCTGATGCAGCGCACATCCACTGATGCATCTGTCCGTTGATGCATCATCCTAGTTATGGTATCCCCCCTCACGTCCCCTGATGCATCCGTCCATCGATACATTACTAGCTTTTCATTTCCTTGAATCCATCCCTTTTATTGGTGCAAAATATATCTAGTCGCGTATGACATGTTCATCAAGCCCATTTTCTACCTGCATCTTATCCCCGGCAAGGTCTTTGATCTCATCCATTAGAACGTCCCTCCTGTTCTCATCAGCTTCGGACCACTCATGATCCATCTTCTTCGCAAGCTCCATTGTAGGTGACCAAGAGAGATGGCAGCGTTCGGCAAGAGAATACCTAATATTTGCCTGCCGGTGTGCATATGCATGATGCCCTGCAGCGATAACTTTGTCAGCGGATGTGATTGACTTTCCTCTCTCTTCCCAACGAGCGGCGTCCCACTGAAGAAAGACTAAGGTTCTTCGCATCTCCTCTAACAGGAGCTCAACTTCCTCCGACCAACGCTGGGCCCTGGCTCGAGCCTTGCACCATTCAATGCGCATATCTGGGCCCGTGTGTCATCGTGGGTTGTCTCAAATAAAATTCAGACTTACCTTCCAGGATTGCCTCATCCTCGCCATCAGCAGCTCCGCCTGCACACCATATCCATGACAGTTTCCTGGTCCCTTCGGTTTCCCCCCAGAGTAAGTCGGACATAGCACGGATGTCTTGACGGTTGAGTGGACGAAGAACAGAGCTCCACACACCATTTTCCTTGAGCAGAGGCGCCAGTCGGTACAGTGCCTTGTGGGCATCATCATACCTATTTACTTGACTCGTCAGTTTAAGACATATAGATGGATAACAGACCCATTCACCTATTTGCTGCGGCATCAATCCTTGCTTGTATCACTTTGAGCGTGTTTCGAGCTCTTGTATTCGCCCCCTGACCACGCAAGTTACGGTCCTTGAACTTCAGAATACAGCTCTGGGCGCGGAGGTTCGAACGTATTGTCTGTAATGCATCAAGTCCCTGCGAATAGCGTAATTTCCATTCCGCACGCTGCAACCGTTCGTCGCATGGAATTGACCGGCAAATCTCTGATGGAAGCATCAGCTTGTATGCGTCCGGCGGAATGATCGAATCGTCATCTCCAGGACTCTTGGCACGCTGAGAAGCC
>JBBPNA010000594.1:0-15833 GCA_038090555.1 Boletus subcaerulescens | reverse complement strand
GCAGGGTTTATATATGTTGTAGAATAATTAATTACATAATGGTGACATAATATAGTCATTACCTAAGGTATGTCACCATCTTACAGCATTCCAGGGTCTGATATATGTAATAAGAATTCAAAGTCAAGAAACTGTCCCAATGAGTTGTCATTTTGAAATGGCTGCCATTTCATCAAATCTTATTCAAATCACTTGACCCTTGAGTCCATAGAAGGCCATGAGTAAGTACATTATTTCATACACTCATATGTTAGGGGTAGGGTTAGGGGGTATTGAGGGTTATTGCGTTTAGTGAAAAACATGCAAACATTGGGACAGTTTTTTGAGCCACTGTAGGATCTGTCCAGTATATGAAAAAAGACAAGAAAATAGAGCCAATCAGAAAAGAGAAATGGGGCAGTGTATGGCTCATGTTCTATACAGCTTCATCCCCTCAACCCCATACATAATGTCAACTAAATTCACTTCTACCTCCCTTATGCCACCTCTGATCAGTTCAAGCAGAAAGCTGGACACCTAGGAAGGTGGAAATGAAGGAAGACAGGAATACTTTCTAGATGCATGACTTATCTTGTCATCCCTCATCATGAAGTACATCTTGCCATTTCAAAATTACAAGTTGTGTCTGGGGGTATATAATCATTCAGTTACTTCTGGAAGAATGTGTCATTCTCTGGCAAAGGAGAGCCTAGAAAGCCAGTGTCTTGTTTTGGAATCTCAAAGATGCACTTGGAGAGATGAGAACACTTTGGTACAAATGGACCAGGTTTGGAGAAAGAGTCAGAGATCTATAACTCAAGGGTATGATTGAAGCTCAAGTAAGTAAGCAATTTCAAAATTGGCCATCATTTGTGGAAGCATAGGTGGTTTGTACTGTGCAGCACCAGTTGTATGTGCTTTCTTCTGGGAATCTGGAGTAGGTACAGTAGCAAAAGAGGTGATATGATGCACTGTCTCTTTGTGCTTGTTGCACTGCTCTGATTCTTTTGCATGTTCCTTCCTGCACTCAGACTGGGGTCCATTGGACTTCAGAGTAGATTTGAAATGTCTTTTGGATCCTTTCTGCTGAATAGTAAAGGATGGTTCCATACCAGTGTCCTTGTGTTTAACTGCAGAGATCTTCCTTCTAAGGAGTCAGAGGAATCTGGGACTACAACTGTTGAGTGCAAGATGACAGCTCATTTGATCTCTGGGAGAGACTTTCAAGATGAAGTTCTTGTTCAAAAGAATCTTGGAGCAACCCAGGTTGATCCAAGTTCTTAATTAAACAAGTGAGCCAAGAAATAGTGTTGAAAAGTCCAGTGGAGTCTGGTTTTTTACCTGCATAATTAGGCAACCAGACTAAAACTGGTACTAGAAAGGTCCCAGTGACCTGCAATTTGCAGCTCCCTTTTCTTCACCTCAGCCTCATCATTGTTATCCTCAACAGAACACACTAGGAGTACTACATTGGCCCTGCAGTTGCTGTACATTTGCTTCAATGCAGTGTCCATCAGCAGTGGCTGATCCACTGTGAGTTATGTCATCCATGGCTGTGGCCATCTTTTGGCTACTGTGATATGGTCAAGGAGCATGACAAGGTTTGCCTTGTTGCCTGCAACATGGAGGGATGACATGGGAGGCTGCATGGGGACGCATAATGTCAGAATGGACAGGAAGCTCTCGTATGCCTTCTGATCCTCACCATTGAGGTCATACAATGAGCAGTCACTTCTGAAAAAGGAATGGTTCAGGGCCCAGGCATTCCAAGATTGATATGATAGCTTACCTGTGTTCGATTGTATAGTTGATCCCACTGAGGATGCAGTTCATTGATCTGATCATCTTTCAATTCTCCCAGTGAGCTGCAGTGCATTTTGGAAGGACCAGCATGTCTCAGAAGACATCCCAAGGCATGTACATGATATTGAAGGCTGGGGTGTCCTTGATTCTGACTTCAGAGAGTAATAATATCACAGCTATGGGCACATCCCCCCATCATTAGCACAGTACCATATGACAACAAAGAATATTGCACTTACCCATTCAGTGAGAATGACTGCCTTTCCAGCAGTGTTCCTCTCTGTGGTGATAGACTTCCTCTGTTTGAAAATGAAGCCTTTGAGGTCCTTTATGGTGGCATATTGCATATTGCATATTGCACCTCCATCAATACCTGTCAAACCCAGCCAAGGTCATAACCAATGTTGGAAAAGTTCTTGTAGCTGTGGGTGGAATTGGGCATATGAGGATATGGAATATCTTCATCTTCAGGACATCCAACAGTGAAAGTGCCAAGTAAGGGAGCCTTTTGCACATACACAGCTGGGGTGGTCATTTGATAGGGGCAGGGGCAGGCAAGAGAAGGGGAGGGCGAGAAATGGATTGTGAAGGGGAAAGGGAAGAGCAAACATCTCTTGATGGTGATGCAATACACCTCAGCAGTCCATTGGGTACAGCTGTCATATCCCATTCCAACCCCTATTTGGTCACCTCCGTACATCTCCATACACCTCCGGCCAACTCCACTAAACTCCTCACACCTCCAAAGAACTCCCTTAGGAGTTCGTCTCCACCTTAGGAGTTCCCTTAGGAGTTCAACTCCGGAGTTTAGCCCCTATCCTGAAACCTCGGACATGTACAGATCCATTGGACATCCATGGAGTTACATCTCCAGACCTGTACCTTTATTAATCTTCTTCAGTCTTAGTCTGCATTCCCTGTACCAGTCCATATAGCCTGTTCTGGCTATGTTCCGCCTCCGTCAGTCATTCCTATGTACATTGCCTTTGTGCAGTAGTTTCGGACCCAGATTTTCTCTGGGTCTCTACCATATATATACTCCTGTACTTCTCTGTCGTACCTTCAGTACGAAAATCAACTAAAGTCCTATTACTTCCAATCTCACTCCTTCCCTATGATCTCCTCATCTCCTCCTTAAAATCTCTGACCCTTTGAAATACGAGAACCTGTGAGTCTGGCAAGGGCACGACACATAAGTTCTGCGCCGATGTCCTCACCCCCTCCACTCCTTGATCCCTCCATCCTCCGACATCTCCGGATGTCGCTGCTAGTCAGTGACAAACTTCAGAGCCCCTATCTATCATCTCCGATTGGACTTTGTTCCATTATCCTTGGAGTTGGTCTACTACCTCTGGACTTCGTTCCATCAACCTCAATCCCTCCGGATCTCTGCCGGAGTTCGACAAGGAGAAATATGGTCTCTGACAACAGCCAGCATCTGGATGGCACTGCAGCCTCTAACTGCATCTCATTTGGCAGAGGATGATTAATAAATGCCAGTGGGATATCAGGCTCAACCTGCAGCTCAAGACTGCCCTGGGAAGCTCTACCTCAATCTCATCTAGTTGCAAGGACAGGCTGCAAGGATGACCAGTGATCAGCTATCAGTGGTGCCAGGAGGGAGAGTCACTCATGTGGATGACTGTTCAGGCAGATTTGATCATATTTTGGTCATTCAGTTAGGTATCTGCATAGTAAATATTTGGTCTATCTGAGCATCTGATCTCCCTTGCTGTCACATGTCTTTGATTGCATCTACAAAGTCCTGGAGGGTGGTATTCTTGACATAGTGCTGAGATGACATAGACACTGGGCAAGCAGGAGTGCAGAACAGGTGGGCAGTCATCTTAGAGTGTTTTGATGCACTGCTTCCTTTTTTTTGCCAAAGGATTTTGTTTGTTGTTTGGCTGCCAAACTCAGATGTCAATCCAATGCACACACTTGCCTTCAAACTCAACAGCCAATATACTATTTAAAGTGCTAGGTCTAACTGCCCACTCCATTACTACCTTTGCACACACCTCCAAACACCACAGCACTACCCACATCCAACCCACAATGCATCACATGCCAAGTTAGATTCACCCATATCCATTGTCCTTAACTATATTGTTTTCATGTAGTGAATGAGTTTGTAGTCAAATCATCTGTACAATATAGATCAATTCAAGTCCCTAAAGTGGGAAATTATCTAGACATGTGGCCCTGATCATGGGTATGGTAGCAACAGGATACAAACATTACAGGTTGATAAAATATCTTACCATGGTCTGCAGCCATAAAGTTACCACAGTATGCATTTGACACATTTCTAATGATCACATATGTTACAAGGTAAATGTGGGTACATTGCAGCATTTGTCATGTGTTTAGGAAGATTTGTAATCCGTTCCCATGATGATTTGCATAAGTGTACAAAAACCAACCATTATCTTGATATCTGAGAGAGCTGATATTTCCACTATATAAAGCAAGCAGACATCAGGTGTCTCATATTTAATACAGTCAACAACCTGGAAGTCACAATATATACCATAGCCACCATCAGCAAAAGATATGGTTCAGTCAAGACTTCAATTTATATGATCACCACAAATTGATGTATTATGTAGGGAGCATGTCATATAAGAGCCAGAGAATGCTAGATCAGATCAGATACATGTCAGAAGTATGTAATACCACCATCTGTTGGTCTGCCTTGATAGCAGCCATCAAGGTTGCCAAATGCTTTTGTTCACAGCACGAAAATGTTCTCTTCACCAGCAAGCTGTATGTCAAATATGGACATCTTGTAAAGCTATCTGAAGACTCACAATTTGCTGGGACATTCTCCACCATTGGACCATTCAACACAATCCAGAACTTCCATCTCTTTCTCCACAATGGATTGAAGGAGCCTCCAGAGAACTATTCAGAGGTCAGAGTCATGATGTGTCTGCAGAATCGACCTTGCTGTATTCACCCATGCCATCCTTAGCAGCTTCAACATTCTGATGCATAAAGATAATGTGGTTGGAATCATAAGCTACTCGGAATGCACCATGGCGTGTCTGGAAGCAAATCTGATGAACATATGGTAGAAGGAGGAGGCAGACCATTTTTTTGATCTGATGCAACAGGAAGTGGAAATGGAAACCTTGCAGTTGAAATACTTTGGCCAGTTTCTATGGTTCCAATTGAATACACACTCAAACATTTAAATAACCAAATGGCCTGAACCTTGATCCTTGTTGGGCATGATGGCAATGAGTAATGGTAATTGGTGTAATATGCTAGCTGCTGTATGGAATCGAATACAAGAGAAAGCACGAAGGACAAGACTAGGGAATACATCTACATACTGCCTGTCTATCATATATGGAATTGTGCACAGACTGTGGATACTTAGCTATAAGCATCACACTAGGATATAAGCTGGTACCACTGGATAACATGGGGTGTCTAAATGTGTGCATTAGATAGGAGGCACAGGTGACCATGATGTGCGACATTTATGAGTCTGGAGCACTGTAAAACAGATGATCAACATAGGGTACTGTCCCAAAGGAATAAGGTGATAAGAAGGTGAGTGTGAGGTAGTCTTGTTCCGGAGGTTCTAGGAAGTTGTGTATAATGAAAGGTGTAACCAAGATGTCTGAACACAGTGTGAAAGGATCCAAAGATGATCCAGAACAGAAAGTAGAAGAACAGATGAGAAATAGATATGGACATGGACACAGATATGAATGGATATGAATGGATATGAACAGAAGGCTTTGGACAATGTACAACAATGACCAACAGAACCTTCTTTGAAGATAAAGGGAAAAATAGTTAAAAAGGAGGTATATTTTGGGTCTAATACAATAGTATTTATAGTCCAGGGCATACCCTTAGACTTTATATTAAATAGCTGGAAATAGATGCAGTGTAGTAAAACTTCAAGGGCACCGAAAACTTCCATTATAACTGTTGATAGGGACACATTGTATGTGAAAGGGTTGGCGGTGATGCCACATGATTCTGCAACACTATGGTGTGTCAAGACCAGTTGAGACAGTCAGGAGATGTCCAGAGCAACCATCTATGATAACATGGTCACTACAAGTTGTATCAAGTGTCTGTTTGTATTGTATCGCTATTACAACTTCACTCCTCATCCCACACTTTGCTCTCTTACATAATCACTTTGTATTGTATTTGCTCGCATTTGTTGTTTCCACACCTCAGTGTTCTACCACAATCGTGACGACTGCTGAGGTATGTTTTTCCTCATCATGTTACACAGTTGTATATATATCATGTCATAGCTTATCTCGGTCTAGATAATATAGCATTCTACCACCATTGTGACGACCGCTGAGCTTACCTCGGTCTAGCTTGTACAGTGTCTAGGTAAGAAAACAGATCATGTGAAGGGCATGTGTGAGCGAATGTGACATTAGTAGTCAACCCAGTAAGTAAAACAGATACAGATAAAAACACAAACAAAACAGATATATATGGATCACAGGAGACTTGAGGACAAATGCCTAGTGACTGTAAAGTGGGCAAACAGAAGGATATGAACACAAGGAACCTTGAGTTCCTACAGTGTATCGTCATAAGGTCAATATTCTGGTATGGTAATTGTATTTGTGGGAGAGTCAGAATAAGCTAGGGTGTAGCATAGCCAACCATTTGTCAACCATTTGTCAAATGTTTGTCTCAATAGTCTCAATAGGGGGCCAATGCATCCACGCTTAAGAACACAATACACATTCCAATAGCATAGCAGCTTGTCCATTCATCTGCTCCCTCTACCATGAGTGGTGATCAAGACCAAGCTCTAATGAAGTGCGTGGTACTCCGTTTGTCTGTACTGTGAGAATAGTAGGTGCCACAAGCATAATGCAAGTGACAAGAGGAAAATATGTACCTAGTGGGACACTAGGTTTGAGGATAGAGATTGCTAACTTGAGGAGCAGGGGAGTTATAGAAGCAAAGAGGAGATGCTTGTATAAGCGTAGAGTACAAGAACTGAGGAGAGCAATACAGCATGAGCTAAGTGTAGGTATTGGCAAGTGTTGAAAGGACACATACTTACAGTCATGTGACCTTATATTAAGTAAGCATTACAAAGCGTATATAAGACTCTGCTGAGTCTGAATAATAAATATATCTCTTGACCAGCAACTGCTATCATCTCTGAGAATTCCCAACCTTCCAAGGTAAGTAACTCTAGAGTAGATTCCTAAGTAGCCCATGTGGCAATGCCAGCTACTAGCTATTGCAACAGGTTATGAGCCCTGCAGCTCTGATGATGCAGTTTACTGCTTGTCATCTGCTCATGGGTGACACCCTTGGACACAGGCTGTCCTGAGCAGAAACACTGGATGCTCTTTGATGCAGCAATGCTCAAGAGCAGCAGCCATCAGACTCTGGATGTAGGGGGTTGCTATGACCCTACATTCTGGAAGCTCTGACTGTTCAGTGATGCAAATGTCTTTTCTTGCTCCCTTTATTGGTTCAAACTGACACATTATTCTTTCAGAACCTACAACCAACATATTGTCTACCCTCTCCACCATTGCTAAACTCAACAGTGTCAACTACAAACATTGGGCACAGGATATGGAAGCATACCTTTGCACCATCAGTGTTTGGAACAAGTTCTTCACCAAAGCATGCCCTGGCATGGCCAGAACAGCCCTCACCCCCACTGAAGAAGAAGCCCAGGACAAGTGGGATGAGAACGACAACTGAGCCCTTGGCTCTATACGTCTCTGACTCGACCCTGCCATCACTGGCAACTTCACCAACTACCATGTCACCAAAGATCTTTGGGACGCCATTAAGGCCAAGTACAAGACTGCCTCCCTCGCTTCCGCCTACACCAAGTGGAAGATCATGCTCAGGATCACTTTCCCCGACAACAACCACCCTGGCCCAAGCTTCTCCAAGCTAAATGCCAGCTTCGCACAGCTGGAACAGCTACAGCACAAGGTGCCTGATAACCTCAAGGCACTTATCACCATCACCAAGCTCCCCCATATATGTGGAGACCCTCCACTAGCAGCTGCTAATCTAGCTCTTATATATTCTGAATATCTGATTATTTCAGAACTATGCAGATATATGCAGATACTTTCTTGCTGCCAGAATCCACTCCTTATATACTGGTCTTACTGTATATGAGGCTGTGCTTCCACATACAATTGCTTTGGGGCTATGCATATAGCCAGTCCACTCACTGAGCCTTATTTGCTATTGGATAGCTGGGACAATGATTGGTAATGATTGGCTTGGCACTTACTCACCCACTTCTTGAGGCTATGTGTTTCCATGGAAACACCCAGGCTCTATAATTTCATACATAGAGTCACATAGATTCAATGCTATGCAGCAATGACCATGTGGCTCAAGGGCTGTGCAGATAAAGCAATGCAATACATGATGGTGTAGTCTACATAGGGTCTTTTCTATATATGGGAAGCTAATAAAGTGTACATAATGTTAGTGTAGTATACACTAGCATAAGGGAATTCACAGTAATATGTGAATATCTCCCTGAGGATTGGGAGTGAGAAGATGAAACTTGATGGGAAGGTAGCCTACATAGTGGTCTACCTGTGCATAAGGAAATGAGAATATTCCAACTGTGGATTATGCTGGAATCTGAGAATTCGTATCCTGACTCAGCACGATACTAATTTGTGCAGGTCAGCATTTCTAATCAGCAATGTGGGTTTGGTAGAGGTTGGTGGATTGGTCAGAGGATTTGGGGATAGAGAGCATCTGGTTAGACCAGTTAATGGAAGGGTTGATGGCCTTTAGCCAGGGGAGTCCAAGGATAGTGTTTTCTCTTCCACATAACATGGAAAAGAACTGTGTGTGATTCCTTTGATGTTGGTAAAGAGGTGACAGATAAATCTGACATTGCCTTTCTGGTTGGAGGATTGGTCTATGTTTCATATGCAGATGGGGATGTCAAGTTTCATAGTGGGGAGGTTGTTTTTTCGAATGAACTGCTAATCTATGCAGTTGATGTCAGCACTGCTATCAACTAGGGCACCAGTGTTGATGACTTTCATAGTATGCGAGCGATCAATGAATTGAATGGGGCTTCTTATAGATCTAGAGGACTCAGATACTAGTACAGGAGCAACAGTAGGAGGGACTCACATTGACTGAGACCTCCTTTTCAAAATCCTACAAGGGGCAGGAGAACAACACCTTTCCAATGGTGGTTTCACTGTCATCACCCTCAATCTCCTGGAGTTGAGGAAGTTTTTCTTCGACTTTCTGAACCTTTCGCTTGGTAGAGGGGAAGCTGGGGCATTCATTGGATCTGTGGCCAGTCTTGTGGCAGTGGAAGCATTGTCCTTCCTTGATGCAGCATTGGGGTTTTTCTGAGGTCATCTTGGAGACATGGACAGCATCCATGTCCATAGCATTAGGATCTCTTTCCTTTTGGGAGGAAGTGGATGGAGCAATGTAGGGAAGGGGAGTGTTCTTTCCTCATTAGACAACTTCATTGGCATGGTTGAACTGAGCCTGGAATTTCTGTGCCTTAGTAATCCAGTTTTCAATGGTGTTGGGGACAGAGTCCATGGAAAAGATTTGGCACATCAAGCCAGCAGGGATGGCAGAGTAAAAGTAGCCAATAAGGACTTGGTTGTCCATGATATCGGTGATCAAGGAATGGTTAGAGAACTGGGCAATGTAGGCATCGAGGGAAGGTTCCCATTTGCTATCTTTCTTCTTGGTCATTTTGGTGGTTATGAGCCAGGCAAGAGAGTTGTCTTGGGCATTGGTATGCTTGAACGAAGTGGTGAACTTCTTGATGAGGTTTTCATACATTCTGAGGGTTATCATAATAGTGGTACCTGCAGCAAAGCTGGCAATAACTGCCTGGCAGAAGATGGTTGCCCAGATTGCAGCTGTCCCTTTAGTTATATATGAAAGGGTGAAGGCAACCTTCTTATTATCAGAGTTATAGACATCCTTGTTGATGAGAAGGTAGGTGATGACAGAGCTCAGCCAGTTGTTGGCATTGCTATAGCATCCATCAAAAGCATCAGGGTTTCCAAGGTGGAGTTCAGTGGGTCTCGAAGTCATAGCAGGGGAAACTGGAGGACAAGGATTGTGAGGGGGGAAGAAGCCAGGTGGCAGAGTAGGATAGGCTAATGGAAAGGCACTGAACAGTGGGAGAGGTTGAGTAGTGGGAGTGGGAGAAGGAGGAGTGAGAATGCAGGAAATGGAGAGGGAAGCAGAGAAGGTATGGGAGAGGTCTAGTTCAGCGGTGTGTTCTGCTTTGGTGGAAAGCAGAATGTCAGGGTCAGGAGAGTGATCAGAGGGTTCATCCTCTTTAACCCATGAGTCAGAAGGGAGGAGTTCAGGGTTTTGGCATACACACCAAAGTTGCTTGTTGAAGAATTGAGATATGTTGGCAGCTTACTGCAGTGGTAGCTGGTAGGATATACTTGAGCTTTTGTTATGCTTGGTCCAGGTGGGAACAAGCATAGCCCTTGATAGACTAAAGTGTTGAGTCAAAAGTATGACAAGGACTTATAGAGAGGGTCAAAGGTTTAAGAGGGCTTCATGGGGTTGTCCACATAAAGGTCAGAGAGGTTGGGCTAGTACCAACAGTTCAAAGGAGATCAAGGTGACTGGGCTGAGTACCAGAAGAGCAAGAGCATTGATTGCAGAGAATACAAGGAAGCTCAAGTGTGAGGAAATACAAGAGAGATATCTAGGGTTTATATATGTTGAATATAAAAACCGATGGAACATTTAGGGTAGGAATAGAACAAACAATGAGTAATCATAGAAAGAGAAAGAACATGAAGGAAGCGAACAATGACAAAGCAAGTGGGGCCATCGGAATGCCGGCAAAACAAGTAATAGGAGTGAATAAGTCATCATGGTGAAAGAAAGATATGTCCAAGGAGAGAAGAAAAGAGACATGTATAGTACAAGAAAAGAATAAATTGTAACAGGTAAGGGAAGCCAGACTTGAAAGGAGGTGACTTAGTTAATATTCATACTGAATATACAACAGAATAATATAGGGGATTATATAGTACTCAAAACCTGGAGGAAGTCTAGGTCTGAAACTAATGCATGAAGGCAATGTATGTACATAGGAACAGAATGCTGAGTGATGGAGCACGGAACACAGCCAGGACAGGCTGTACCAATTGACAGGTAAAATGTAGACTATAACTGAAGGAGGTTAATGAAGGTACAAGTCCAGAGTTATGACTCCCTGGTCCTGCCCGGGAAGACCTCCCTGGTTTCGAAGACCCCTTACCATACAACACCACTCACTGCAACATGGTATACCATGATAAAGACAAGGTCTTCACTGACTACTCATCTGTCTCAGAATGGTTAGAAGAAAATCTACTTGCCCTGTTACAACTTACCTCGGCAACACCCGGTTGCACCACTCTTTTCTTTTACCCTAGACTTCCTCTGACTGCTTCGTCTCTGGAAACTTCGTCCTCTGTCCCCTCATCCTTGGATTCCCTCGTCCTCCATACCCTTGTCCCTGGAATCCCCTCGTCCTCCACCCCCTTGTTCCCTGCTTCTTGGCCTCCCATAGACCTGAACCCCTGATGTGCCGCATATACCCCCTCATCTCCCGAACCCTCATTCCCTTGTCTTGGACCTTGTACCACTATCTCAATTCCCTAGATCTCCTCAGACTTCCTGGACACGTGTGTAGTCTTCTACTTCTTTGACACGTGTTTTGTCTTCCCTTTGATCCCTGTGTCTTTGTCTTCTTTGACACGTGTTTTGTCTTCTCTTCTTTGCCTTGTGTACTCTTATCTTGGACTTCCCTTGGACTTTCTTGTATCTTCCCATCTCTGTATTACTTACCTTTCTTGTCATAGTCTGTGTGCAGCCACAACCTCTATATAAAGGCCTCGTCTATGTACCTTGTACCCTAGTCTAGTCTTACCTTACGGTAGACACCCCATACCCTCTTTGACTCTACTCTGTTGTCTACCCAGTAGGCTGGCAACTATGGACCTTCTCTATCTTTGACCAAGTGCCTCTTCACCCATGAGGAATCATGCCCTCATCCCTTGTTCACCTTGAACGTTTGGTCAACCCTCGCCAGCTAAGGTTCTCTTCTTGGTCCCACCAGCCATCGCCGCTATAGTGGGCCCAGTCGTAACATGCCCTAGATCTTCTTGAGGACATAGAGACTCACACTGCTGTTTCTGTTACAGATGCTACTATCCACCAGATTATTCCCTTATTTTTCCAAGCACTAGTTCACTAATACATATCAAGCATCAAACCTATGTTCGACTTTAGCCCCTATTCATCAAGTATAGTCAAACCTATGTTCGACTTACTTAACCACAAGTCACGTGACATGTTCTAGCCTAACACATGTCCTAACACATTGCATCCTCATGCTTTTCCTTTTGACTCACCTTTCTCTTATCGTCCAATAGCACTAATTCCTCTTATCTAGGCTATGCTTATCTGCTAACTCATGGCTAACTCATGCTAACCAGTGGTTAATATATTAACTAGTTATAGTAATACATAGCTAAGCACTGCTCGGTCTGTGCCCCTATCTCTATAGTATAAGTAGTCGATCTAGTTAGTATCTAGTTCTCTAGTCTAGTTCTCTTGTTCTTTCCCTAGTTTCTTGAGGCCTATAAGCCTAATAGACCATCTCCTCACAGAGACTTACTCATTGCAAGTGCCCCTCTAGCTAGTAAAGCCATCACAGCTACCAGTTGTTTATAGATTGAATAACTAGGTTGCTACAGTTTCTGATTGGTTGGACCATATACCTCTAGCTGAAAATCACAATGTGCCCCCACCTCCTTCCCTTGATGATGGTTTTGATGCTTGGCTTAACCAGGCCAACTCTCAAGTGTTCTGGCCCCCTGCTATTGAGCCAGAAATGGAACTTCCTCCTCTTATCCTCACTCCCAACTGCATCGGTTTGATCAACTTGATCTTTCCCCCATGATTGCTTACAATCATGTTCTCTTGCACCAAGTTGCTCCTCATCCCATCATTATCCATGAGGAACCAGTGGTTGATTGGTATGTCCCTCTCTTCCTTTGTTTGTCTCTCACAGGCACTGATTTGCAGATTTTTTTGCCTTAAATTGTATATAATTTACGTATGCCTATAGTAGATGTAGACAATACTACTACCACTTCTCCCTTCTTCATATATGATCACTCTAAAAAGCAAATCAATAAGAGTAAAGGAAAAGAAAGAGAACATGACAACCATCTCCCACCTCCAGATATGTGACTCTTCAATTCAGGAGCATTGTCACATTACACCAATGATCTAGACAATTTAGTTGAGTATTCTGCATTTACACAACCTATGTTACTCCCAGATGGCTAATGGTCATGTGCCTATCAAGGACAAAGAAACTACAATTATTTGCTTCCAAGGTAGACTTGTGCAGTTATCGCCAGTCATTTATATGCCCTTGTGCACAATAAAGCTCATCTCTATGGGTACCTTACTCACCAATGCCTGCATAATGCTCCACACCATGCCTGGACATATTAATATATTTGACAAGTGTACTAAGCAAATGGTTTTGAGTTTTCACTCCCATGGCAACACTATGTACTGGATGCATGTACCCACCATTCATCCTCATGCTGACTTAATATCTATGGCCTCTGTGGACTATGAACTACTCCATTTCCGTGTAGGTCACCCCTTGCGTGAAGTGCTCCACACTGCTAAGAAGCACATTAAGGACTTTCTAGACATTGATATTCCACCCACTACTTCTATCTGCTCTGATTGTGAGCTTGGTAAACAATCAAACCATACTTTTCCTCATAGTGAGAAGCACACAAGTGCTCCCTTTGAGTTGATTCATTCTGGTTTAAAATCATTTGAAATTGAATCATACCACAAGTACAAGTATGCCGTTGTCTTTTACAATGACTATACATCCATGGCTTGGCTGGTCCTAATTAAAAAGATCAATGCTAAAAGCAACCAAGCAATTCCACACCTATGTGCATATTCAGTTCAATGCCATGATAAAACACTGGTGCTCTGATGCAGGGGGAGAATATACCTTCAAAGCTTTCACTGAATATATGCACAATAATAGCATATATATACAACAATCTGCTCCCTATACACACCAGCAAAACAGATATGTGGAACATCTGACATCAGCGAAACAGTGATTTTACCACAGTGGTACAGTGGGTACAGTTGGGTACAGTGCAAGTATAGTCTTTACAGGCACAACAAATATTGCTTTTTAAGCAAAGAAAATCACTTTTAGCCATACTTTATATCACTGTACAGTGGGGACCTAACTTTACCACTGTACAGCACTGTGCAATCATACCCTAGTTTGCTGATGGATCCTGTCATATCCTGATCCAACTTCTACTTAGCCATCTCCATACAACTCCAACCAACCTCTATTTGCACCTCCATACATCCTGTACATCTCTGACCAACTCCAGGTCACACCTCTGATGAACTCCCTTAGGAGTTCTCTTAGGAGATCATCTTCTTAGCCCCTATCCTTAGCTTCTATCCAGAAAACCTCAGACTTGTATAGGAGATTCATTGGACATCCACAGAGTCATAACTCCGGACTTGTACCTTTATTAATCTCCTTCAGTTATAGTCTACATTTCACCTGTCAAATGGTACAGCCTGTTCTGGCTATGTTCTGCCTCTGTTAGTCACCATTCCCTTTCTATGTACATTGTCTTCATGCAGTAGTTTCAGATCCAGACTTCCTCTGGGTCTCTACCAAATATAATATTATTCTGTCATATCTTCAGTACAAATATTAACTAAGTCACCTCCTTTCAAGTCTGACTTCCCTTCTTTCTCCCTCTACCCTAAATATAGGTAGTGATGTGCCAGGCTCAGCCTCAAGCTCCCTGCCAAGCCAAGCCAAGCATAGTTAGGCCAGTTCAAGCCAGGCTTTGCATTATGGCTTGCATGGCCTAAGGGCCTGGCTTCTCTTCTGGTAAACCATGAGCCTGGGGCTTGGGCCAGGACTTATATAGGTTCTGATATGCTAATCAAAGAATATTACCTAGCAATAAATAAGTGGTAATTGTGTCTGAAATAAGTGTCCAGCACATCTTGGGGGTGTACCCACATGATGTCCATATATGGCAAGTCATAGCTTGGCACTGTCTAAGTGCCCATAGTCGTCTCTATCAACTTTGGTGGCATCGTCTTCACATATCATATCCTGCAATTCTTTATATATCACCAAGGGTCCATATACAATATGTATAACACATCTGATTTGCCCAATTCTGTCTCACCACATTCAGATGATTATGATTTGGTAAGTCTTTTGGTGGTTTTGACTCTTTCAGGTCTCAATTTGATTTGTCCTCAGTGTCATATCCAATTCCAACCCCTACTTGGCCACCTCCATACATCTCTGTACAACTCCAACCAACCCCTATTCGCACCTCCGTACACCTCTGTACATCTCTGACCAACTCCAGGTCAAACCCCCAACAAACTCCCTTAGGAGTTCACCTCCACCTTAGGAGTTGATCTCCACCCTTAGGAGTTGATCTCCATTCCATTCCCTTAGGAGTTCCCTTAGGAGTTCATCTCCGGGAATCAACTCCTTAACCCCTATCCAGAAAACCTTGGACTTGTACAGGAGATTCATTGAACATACACGGAGTTGCAACTCCAGACTTGTTCCTTCATTAACCTCTCTTGGTTATAGGCTGCAATTTACCTGTTGATCAGTACAGCCTGTCCTGGCTGTGTTCCGTGCTCCGTTGATCATCAGTCTCTCCCTATGTACATCGCCTTCGCGTAGTAGCTTCGGACCCAGAATTCCTCCGGGTCTCTACCATATATAATCCCCTGTATTTACTCTGTCGTACCTTCAGTACGAATATCTCGACAATGATTCTAAGTCACCTCATTTTGAGTTTGGCTTCCATTACCACCTTCCTCTACTCTGAAATACGAGGACAGTGAGCTTGGCATGGGTGCGACACATAAGTCCTGCGCCGATGTCCTCAACCCCTCCGTTTCCTGGTAAACCCTCCTCCGTAACTCCGAACACT
>JBBPNA010000593.1:0-15844 GCA_038090555.1 Boletus subcaerulescens | reverse complement strand
AACTCCAAGAGAACAAGACTGGAGAGTCTTGTACTACTTGGCTATAGTATTTATACTACTAGTACATGCGCACAGACCGTGCAGTGCTTATCTACAGATACTATACTTGTATTACTAGGTCTGAGACCAGGAAACATGAGGCAACATGAGTTGTGTGTTTATTGGAGGATAAGCATACCTGTGCGGGCATGTGTTGGATAGGAGGCATGAGGCATGTCGCATGTCAATCTAGAGCGCATTACTGCAAGATCAATATCGTGGGAGAAAGTTGGACTTTGTGGGAAAGTAAGTGAGTGAGCGAACATAGGGGCTATTGGAGTATTTGGTGAATTGTGAGTGAATGAGCATCTGGAAAAATAAAGAAATATAGGGGAAAAATAGGGGCATTTGTAACACTGCTGCTTACAATGCTTGGACTGAAGATCCACATGGAACATATCCTTCGAAATGTTGCTTGATAGATAATATACATGCCCTTCAGGAATGTAAAGATGCCTGGGATCAGCACATGTTACAGCGACGTCAGCAAAGAACCGTTCAACCGCATGTCATGTCAGAGATAATGTCTGATGGGTTAGAGCTTGGAGGAATGGGGAATGATGTCACTGATGAAGACTATGAGTGCCTTGAATTCCTCATTTCATTGGAAGAGAGTTGATCTAAGTGAAAACTGTTGCACCAAAGTGCTTGCATTGAGTGTGTACAGCAGCTGGAACAATTGGGAAGATTCAACCTGCATATGTCTGAATTAAGTTCTGTCAACCCGTGTTCGGTGGAGTATGATATCACAGGTACTGCCCAGTTGTTAGAAGATGAATGGAGGGCTGCCTACAGTGAATGTCTACAGCGCATGAGGCAACTCCTGCATGCTGCACCTGCAGACCACCCCAATGCACAAGCAATGGGTGTAGAAATTCACCCTGTCATACATGCAGTCGAAGGAGAGACTGATTCACAACAGATCACGGACGCCAATCACACAAGTGTTCCAACTCACCCTATACTAGTCAGTCAAGGGTTTCCAACATTTGGTCCAAACACAATTTCAATTGCTGAGGAGATCGCAGATCAGTACACTTTAAACAAGGAACAGATGCATGTGTATACATTAATTACCCGACAGGCCATGCTAGATCGCCCCTCTCCTCTTCGGATGTGCATAACAGGTGTAGGCAGGACAGGAAAGGCACAAGTCATTCAGGCACTCAAGGCATTTTTTGACAAGACTCAACAGTCTTGGCAGTTCTGAGTATGCTCTTTCATGGGTGTCGCTGTTAAAAATGTGTCTGGATCTACTCTGCACTCAGCATTGAATCTGAATGACAGAAAAGGATCTAGATTATCTGCTAAGAGTCGGCGCGATCTTATAGTTAAATGGGATGGTGTCAATTTTCTCTTTGTCGACGAGAAGTCTGTGATTGGATGTAAGTTATTAGTCTCCATGCACGAGGCATTGTGCATTGCGAAGGGGAACGATTTGTCATTCAGAGGTGTGAATGTCATCTTCGTGGGTGACTTTGGACAGTTACCTCCAGTTGGTCAACGTGCATTGTACAGTCGTGTGAAATGTCACAGTGTGTCTAACCCCAAGGTCCAAGCAGACGTCTTTGGCAGGCTCTTGTGGCTTTGCGTCGAGGATGTTGTAAAACTGGTTCAAGTAATGCGGCAATCTGGTGAAGAGAATGAACTTTTTGTTGAGTTGCTGACACACCTTCGATTGGGCAAGTGTACTGATTATGATTACCATCTTCTACAGTCCAGACTCCTGTCAATGGTGAGACCATCATGGGAACAAGGGAGTTGGTTAGATGCACCCATTATTGTGTCGAGTAATGAAATTTAAGATGTACTTAACGAGAAAGCAGTGCTGGCATCTGCTCAATGTACAGGACAGCATGTTCATTGGTATGAGTGCATTGACACTGCAAATGGTGGAACCCTGACGGATGACGAATCAGAACATCTGCACCATCTGCACTCAGGAGAGACACCATCGGTTAGGCAGGATCCCACTCATTGTTGGCATGCCTGTAATGATTACTCATAACTTTGATGTAGAGGGGGGGATTGTGAACGGGTGCCTGGGCACACTTGTAAGTGTGCGATATACACTTGACCAGAAAAGTCACCAACATGCTGTTTCGTGCGTAGTCCACACTCCCTCAACATCTGCAGAGTGTCTACCGCACCTGCAGGAATATCAGTCTGTCGTCATGGCAGACACTGTGGATATTAATCTTCAGCACCCGTTTCGGAAGGGTAGCCTTCACTTTAAGCACACCCAGTTACCCATTGTGCCCAGTTTTGCAATGACAGCCCATAAATCCCAGGGAATGACACTTGAGCACACCATCATCGATCTTGAGGGTTGTATTGGAACTGAGTCACTGTACGTGATGCTTTCATGAGTAAAGACTTTGGAGGGAGTAATAGTGCTCAGACCTTTTTCGTATAAGCGGATAACCTGTCGACAAAGTGAGGATGTCAGACGCAAGTTCAATAGGCTTGAAATTCTTAACCTACTCACCATCATACATTACTGCACAGGGAATGAACGATTACAAGCAGAGCAAGAACTGCTCGATCTGACAGGTAAAACTGCTCATATGCTGACAGTGTCGACGGATACTTTATCATCCTCTCTGCTGCATGGAGGTAATGCTCTATCCATTTTGGATGATGTAGAACAGGAGGTCACAAACAGCTGTGCGCCAATGGTCACTGTGTTGAATGATACATGTCCTAAACAAATCCAGAAGCGTCCCCTCAAACGGAGAGCATCTCAAGATGTGCATGGCAATAGTGTGCATCATGCTGCTTGCATGAGGTCGTCTACAGCAACGTCCGAGTAGCACAGCATTTGTGTCTTGCCACCAATCCATCTCTTTGGATGACGACCATGAAATTTTCACTTATACCTAGTTCACCACTGAGTCCAGAGGCACCAAATATGACAATCATTTGCTTGACTGCCTTCAGAGCTTCTTAGACTGTCCTTGTTTAGTATGGGGCATTGGAGATATTAAGTTTCATTGTGGCGGTAAATGTCTCACTGATTGCCTTATGTCTTCCAGACTCCAGTATCTACTTAAGCCTGTTCCCGCCAACATCACACTAGATTTCACACTCACGGTATCTCCCTGCTTCTTGTTGCTCACCCTCTATGCTCCTGACAACTTGTTCCCTCTTCTTGTCCTCTTTAAATGCAGCTCCTTGACGTCATGGCATCCTTAGATGACGAAGAGTGCGCAATCACTTATGACACTGTTTATGACAGTCTGCTCACCATGCCCAATCATCTCATTTTGGCACAAGCGACTTATGGGGTCCACTTCACTCATCAGATTGTGGCCAACAATGTGTGGGACTATCGCCGACCACAAGGATCTGCCAGTGAAGTCTTCAAGAGCATGCTAGTCAGTGAGATTCAACTGGCCCTCTGTGGCACCTGTTTCTCAGCCAAGGGAAATCACTACATGGGATCAATGTTCAATGTATGTTTCCACCTGTGTTCCTCATGTCTGTCTACCTCCTCTGAAACATGCTGCCTGTTGAAGCTGACTTTGATTGAAGATAAGACTCGTGTCGAGAACATTCTCATTTTGGGAAAACCCAGTGACACACCTGCATGCTTTGGCGACCTGTTTGATAACCAGATCACTACTCTCTGTGACATGGTTGAACAAGACAAACGAGAGGGGTCTGGCAAGGTGAGCAGGCCGTTTTGGTACAGATGTTGTTACTTACGGATCTGCAGAACATCCAGATCAAGGAGTGGACTGCACATGCAGATACCGGAAACACTCAGGCTAGCAATCCAGACTACATTGTCGTTGTCATGGAACCCATGTACACAACAGTATCAACTGCACAGGGCAACAAACGCGCTAAAGGCCAAATCATGAAGAAGGTTCTGATAGAATGACCATCAGCGGCAGCAGCGGCATCAAGCTCGAACACGGGAGAAGACTTCAGACTCAAGGACATGGATTTAGCCTTGAGCGACGATATTGAGACAGAGCCAAATTCATCTGCCCTTTCTAAAGAGATTGCTAACAAGCCTAGTGAGTTCACTGGACACCAATAACCATATGCTACTCACCAGCTCTCGCAGTCACAATGAATGACCTGTATCACCCAAGCACTTTGCCGGATTATGGGGGAGACCTTTTTAGGCACGTTCACGCTAAACTGTGTCAACTCGACTTCAGGGATGTCAATGATGAGCTTATCCCTCCTCAAGACTGGTACTCGCAACTGCGCCAAGGTACCCTTGTCATGGTGTGCGCATCGCTCCATGCATTCAATTGGGACAACAGACAAGTGAGTACAATCACTGGATCGCCTTCACTTGAACTGATTACCTCTTGCCAGGTGTATCAACTGAATGCACACACTGTCAGAGTGCTGCTTCCATCCTTGTCTGACGTCGAAGAACGGAAACCGACCATCCTGCATCCTGAGTTGTCGAAAAAGCGGACCACCTCTGAGGCCGCTGCACTCATATTCCAAGTTGTCCTTGGCAAGCACTGCCGATAATCATTTACTTCTTCGCATAGGTGAGTACTTATCATTCACGTTCTCACCATGCATCATCTCTGAGTGCATTATATACTGCTAGCCGTTCCTACTGAACTCCTCTTCATCTCCTCTATCACATTACCTTGCAGTGCGAGAGTGCTAGACAAAAATTTAATTTCATTCTGACTGTCCCTTCATTTTACCATGAGTTCGCGTAACACTGTGGGTTTTTTTTCAAGCAGGTCTTTTTTTCCCTCATGGTTACATGTTTCTCCTGTATTACAGTCCATATTTCTCCTTACTGGTCTAGCTCCGGCAGAGGTATGGAGGTGTCGAGGTAAAGGTGTACCAAAGCTATTTGAGGTTACGAGTCAAGTCCGAGTTTGATGGACCGAAGTCCATTCGGACAAGATGCGTAGGAGGTGCCGATGTGGGTTACTGACTAGCAGTGATGCCTGGAGTTGTCGGAGGGTGGAATGACTGGAGGAGCGGAGTTGTTGAGGACATTGGCGCAGGACTTATGTGTCGTGCCCTTGCTAGACTCACTGGTCCTTGTATTTCGGAGGTTTGGGTGAAGGTTAGGAAGAGGTGTATATAGACAGAGGGTTGGGTATGATAGACGAGGCTGTCAGAGACCATATTTCTCCTTGTCGAACTCTGGCGGAGATCTGGAGGGATTGAGGTTGATGGAACAAAGTCCATAGGTAGTAGACCAACTCTGAGGATAATGGAATGAAGTCCATTTGGAGATGATAGATAGGGGCTCCAACGTTTGTCACTGACTAGCAGCGACATCCGGAGATGTCGGAGGATGGAGGGACCAAGGAGCGGTGGGGGTGAGGACATCGGCGCAGGACTTATGTGTCATGCCCTTGCCAGACTCACGGGTCCTCGTATTTCAAAGGGTCAGGGATTTAAGGAGGAGACAAGGAGATCATAGGGAAGGAGCGAGATTGGAAGTAATAGGACTTTAGTTGATTTTTGTACTACTCTACGACAGAGAATACAGAAGTGTTATATACATTAAAAGTCCGGAGGAGATCTGGGTCCGTAAATACTGCGCAAGGCGATGTACATAGGAGCAGAATGATGATCAGAGCGGAGCACGGAACACAGCCGGGGTGGGCTGTACCGATTGACAGGCGAAATACAAGGTAGAGCTGAAGGGGGTTGATTAGAGGTACAGAATTCGGAGGTACAAGTCCAAGGTATGTCCATTGACTTGAGGTCAAAAGTACTCCGAGGTATTCCGGAGTTGGAACAGAGTTGGACTTGTCAAATATCTTGGTCTGAGGTAAAACGGTGTTCCGAGGTATTCCGGAGTTGGCCGGAGTTGGACTTGGTGGATTTCTGGGTCGTGACAATGTCCTCGGTTGTCATGTCCTCAAACTTGTCTCTAGAAGACTGACGATGTTTGACAACAATAATGTTGCCACAAAGCAGGCAATTTTCCGCTGCACCCGCACAACAGCTGAGTAATGCTTGGTTGACCGGCATCTTCAGATCCTGGGTCCAATAGAACATGGAGTATGCATGTGAGAAAGGAATGCCACGTGAAGTTGGGAAGCGCTTAAACATGTGATGTTGAACACCAACAAATGTGGTGTCAGAGCTGCTGACATAGTAGTTGAGATGTAAGTCATCACAAAGCCAATGGGTCACGGAAAGCAACCCATCAGTGTATGGGGTCATGACAATCTCAGGGGCATCATGGCCAGTAGCAAACAGGATGACAGATAGATGTTTTCCGGGTTCCTTTCATCAATCTTTGTTAGTATTGGCATGTGTGGTCTGTTAACAATAACTCACAGTGTAGTCTTGCAGGATATTTTCCTGAATCTCCTTGATAACAGCAAGGTGATGGGAGGGTGAACAGCAGGCATATCAACGGAGGGGATAGATTTGTTGTTAAAGGTACAGACTGCACAGATTGATGTTATGCCTGGCGTGCACTCATCCTTAAATGCATCATCTGGGTCACCTCCCCATAACGACAGACTAAATATATCCTTAAAAACACACAGTTTGGTGTCAACTATGACGGTGAGCAATGTCTTGAAGCAATCATTGCCACATGGCATGATCTACCAAATAGTAAACGAGAGCCTTCTGCTGGGCAACAACCTATGCGACACACTGACCAGCATCATGCAGAACACCTTCAACTCATATCAAATAGAGAATGCATTGACATGTACATACTTCCGACCTTGCAAGCACTACTTGCCAGCAAGGCTCATGATACTGAAGTTGTTTTGGAAGCATAGCAAAATCATGCATGTATGAGGAGTCCAAGACCTTGCTGACCTGTAAACAATAGCAGCTTACAGAAATTGCAATAGTTCGGTCACAGCACAGTGACCCACATGCATGTTGAATGTCACAAACAATATCTCATTGGATTTGAAAGTTGAAGGAAATCTTGAAACACTTTGTCAGGACAGAATTGTATGACAGCACAATACCACAGATCCAAAGCATAAAAGACACTCATTTCTCAATCACCCCGACCCACTACTTGTGCTATATGCAAACAATGACCCTTCACCTTGAGGGAGAATGTGTTGGGTTGCGAAATATTGAAGGCACTACAGAAGGTCCCAATGCATCATTCCACCAGATCGTCTAATACACAACAAAGCATCAACCCACCTTCTGCAATGCTACTTGTGCCTTATTGAAATGGCAAATCTGAGACAGAGTGGACTCAGAGGACATAAGGTATATAATTGAACAGCACCGATGCGAAGCGATGCCGACCTTGTAGTAGTTTCAGAACGTGGTGACAAAGCAAATACCCCAAAAAAAAAATCACCACGACAGGCCCTCTATTGTCACCCTTTAGGACGAATCACGAAGGAACACCTCCCCCATTTTATGCTGAGCTTGTCACCTCTCCTGAGTTTCAAGAATGCAGACATGATTGCACAGGAAACATGTTCTAACTAAGTACATTGTCTGGATCGTAGTTTACTTGAAATAATATGTATCACATGCGTAGCGGGTGTTGCCATGGATGTGGCGCTTCGTGTGTTATGTATATGCTGTAGTAGTGCCGCACACGCAGTATGTACATGTTGCCTGACTTCTATCCAATCACTCGAAACTCCAACGTGAGTGCTAAGCATCCAGCCTTGAAACTGTTCTATTTGTGTAGCTCGCTGGGTCTGTCTTCACCCATAATGAAACCTTCCTGGGGCCTTGCCAAACACTCTTGCACCTGTTACAGAGACTTGGTGGTAGGTGCCGAAAGGATGGTAGGTGATAGTATGTTAGCTCAAACTGGCCATCTGGCAGGGTTGAAAAGGTCACGTGACAGAGTTCCGTCATGAGCCACATTGTATCTTCAGACTCCGACCTATCTTCTTATCTGTCATATCCCATTCCAACCCCCACTTGGCCACCTATGTACACCTCTGTACACCTCTGTACAACTCCAACCAACCCCTATTCGCACCTCCGTACACCTCTGTACATCTCCGACCAACTCCAGGTCAAACCTCTGATGAACTCCCTTAGGAGTTCACCTCCACCTTAGGAGTTGATCTCCATTCCATTCCCTTAGGAGTTCCCTTAGGAGTTCATCTCCGGGAATCAACTCCTTAATCCCTATCCAGAAAACCTCGGACTTGTACAGGAGATTCATTGAACATGCATGGAGTTGCAACTCCGGACTTGTTCCTTCATTAACCTCTCTTGGTTATCAGCTGCATTTTACCTGTCAATTGGTACAGCCTGTCCTGGCTGTGTTCCGTGCTCTGTTGATCATCATTCTCTCTCTATGTACATCGCCTTCACGCAGTAGCTTCGGACCCAGAATTCCTCCAGGTCTCGACAGTATATAATCCCCTGTACTTACTCTGTTGTACCTTCAGTATGAATATCTCAACAATGATTCTACAGTAAGTCACCTCATTTTGAGTTTGGCTTCTGTTACCACCTTCCTCTACTCTGAAATACGAGGACAGTGAGCTTGGCATGGGCGCAACACATAAGTCCTGTGCTGATGTCCTCAACCCCTCTGTTTCCTGGTAAACCCTCCTCCGTAACTCCGAACACTGCTGTCAGTCAATGACCAATGCCGGATCCCCTATACCTCATCTCTGAGTCCCCTATACCTCATCTCCAACTGGACTTTGGTCCATACCCTCTGGACTTTGTTCCACATCTCCGGACTTTTAGCCCCTATCCCTTTGGACCTCCTGGACTTCATTCCACACCTCCGGAGTTTTAGCCCCTATACCTTCGGACCTCTGCCAGACTTGAACTCAGAGGAATTGGACTCTAACATTATCTCCCTGCCATCATCATATACATACATCCTTGTTCCGGTCCTTCCTCATCACTTTGAGTTCATCAGATGAGTAATATCTATCTATCAAGCATTCAAGGTGACAGTCTCAATGAGTTTATGGGTTTAAAGACTTTTTCATGGGTGGATTTTGAATCCACCCATGAAATCAATCACAGAGAGTGGATGTATCTGATTATGTAATCGGCCTCAAGTGTGAGTACTGTTCTTGGCTAACCCATGATCTAAGTTGTGTGTGGCCATCCTTGTCAAGGTACAATGTTTTGTCTGTGACTTCCTTCTATGGACCAACATTCGCTCACCCCTTTTTTCCACAGCTTGAAAAGGCAGCAAAGCCTCGAAAATCTGTGTCCACACACACGAACATGGATGACTTGCTCGTTTGCACTGTCAGCCTCCTCTTGGTCCTCAATGGCAGCGGGGTGGACTCTCACACCAAGGCATTGTCCTCTCGGGGTGCAAGCATGGGTGTCAACATAGATACCCCCACAAGTGTCCATGACACTCTGTGAACACAAGAAACCCATGTTGAATGACGCTCAAACAGGCGGTTCACTGCCAGAGGCAGTACGGACCCGCGAGAATGTGGGTCGGAGCATATCCAAGCCTGAAAAGCAGTCTGTGCCACACACCGCCGGCATCGCATTGCGCATTGTCTCTACGTCTGGGTCAGTGTGGAGCCAAGTCCGGACAAGGTTAGATTCACTGCTAATAATGTGTCATTGACTTACCACACACAGCTGTCCAAGTTGCAGACTTGAGACTGTGGACTCGTGGACACTTGCAATACCATTGAGGTTTATTCACTTGTACTACAGTAAACTCACATTCGACTCCGAGTTGTTGTACTCAATAGATCCATTTGATGCGGAAATTGATCCTATCTACTACTACCTGAGAATGAGCTTGGCAGCACACGAAATATTAGTTGTTTCCATGGCGATTTTGAATGTTGGAAGTGCTATGTATCAGTTGATAAAACATTGGGATTCAGCATGGAAGATGCCGATTTCTCGTAGACCAAATGTCATCAATCAGCGTCAAGATTTGGCATGAATTTAAGTGACAGACGCTAATTTCCAATGACGCTGACAATGATTCCTATTGATTTGGACACTAATCTACAGTGGCTTTACTATTTACAGTGTATGTGAGAGTAAGCCCAATATCAATGAGCTACAGACATTAACTCACGTTTTGTCAGCTGCCATCATTCATAGTTATCTCCGTGATACTAACTTGCTGGACGTGTTCCTCAGGCAGATGCAACATAAGGACACCGCGCTACTTGCTGCACACGCATTGACTACCTGTTTGAGATACAGTGAGTGGAACGGAGCTGTTGGAATCATGTGGCTGAGTGTTATGCAAGACATGGAATCTATCAATGACAACCAAGACCTTCTGCAACATGTTGTTCATATGTTAAGACCAGACTATTTTGATGATGCCGTCTGCTGAGTTGAAGGGTTCCAAATTTTCAGAGAATTGATGCAACACGGTAATGAACTATCACTGTCGTTTTGGATGATCTGGCTCATCAGTAATTACGTCACGGCCTTATCCGGCCTTATTCGAACCTTTTCCGCACTTTTTCGGCTCGAGGCGAAAGCGCTGCACAAGTCGTGCAAGGCCACTCATTTTCTTAAACTTGACTTGTACACCACTTTTGGCACTTAGGATGGGGAGTCTCAATTATCAAAAGCAGAGAAAGTCAGACAAGAGCTGCCATTCCATCTATTAGAAAAATAGAATATTTCCTTAAATCCGACTTGTATGCCACTTGTAGCACTTGGGATGAGGAGGTAAAATCAGAAAAAGCGGCACAATGCGCCATATTGTCCATTAGAGAAAGCACAAAAAGGGGTAATTAAAAAAAGTGGATACCAATGACGCGTGACTGGGAGAACTCAAATCTAGCAGGTGCCGGGAATAAATGGACTCAGAGACAACTCAGACTTGCTCAGCCATACGACAATTAGATTATATCTAGAGAATTGTCAGTCACTTTTAAATGGACATTTCATGGAAGAGATACCAAAGTAAAGCGCGTGGATCAACAGTTTCAGCTTCACCGGAGGGGCTAGAATTAGTGCCATGATCGACTCGGAGCAATGCATATGCAGATGCAATGATGTCAGCAGTGTTTTCGGCGCCCTTCTTCATGACTGAGATGGCATATGATTGCGTTTCGCTACCCCAGTGACTCATAGAGAACATTGATGTACCCTTGCTCATGTTCCCGGTCACCTTGTTGAGTATCTTCGGCAGCGTGATCTTCCCCTTCTTTTCCGCCATTTCCTTCACAGTGTTCTGTATATCGACAACACCATCGTGAATAAGGGTGAATGCATGCTCAAGCTTTCAACAGGAGCAGTCAGTACATCAGATTGAGCGGTGTAAGAAAATTTTACCGCAGCAGCCACAAGGGCGATGACACACTCCATCCCGTAACCCTTTTGCAGCTTCGCCGTTCCTAAAGATGGAATGTCGATGGTGCTGATGGTCTTGCTCAAATGGGCAGTTGCGACAAGTTTCAGGATAAAGTCTGAGCAAAAGTTACGAGCAGGATCCAGATCATCACAATCTTCATGTGTGAATGGGAAACTGGGGGGGGAAATCAATTGCTTAGCAATTTCTCAGACCATTTCATTGGGATCCTTCAACTCGGCATCATCCTTGATGATTTCCCAGAAGAAATGAATAGCCATGACGAGGGCAGTCGAACCAAATCCACTGCGCCACTCAAGCAGGCGCTGCCATGCCTATCCGGATATTCAGTGAAGGGTGACACGGGGACAAGAAGGGAAGTAGTAACATACGACACCAAATATGGCACTGTGAATCATTACCTCATACTGAACATCGGGGTAGACAGCAGTAAATATCTTCTGGAGTGCTGTTGCCAGGGTCTCATCAGGAATTGACCAAACATTTGCTTGTCCACCCGCCCAAAGAATGGCGGTATCCATGAACACATTCGCCCATCTGTGGTCAGCAGGAATGGGTAGGTTGCTATTCTTATAGTTGCTGCGAGACTTGGACTCGGTGCCTGCAGTCCGAGTCTTCTTGCTTTCGATGGCGTCTGCAGAGGCTGTGGTGGTGTGCGTGTCGGCTGGAGCCTCTTGGTCTACATCTATCTTGGCTTTCTTTGCCACCGGCTGAGTAGCTTCCATGGTTACACTGACTGACGTCTGGTGTGATGTCAACTGAATGTGAGTGCAAAGAGACATGAAGGAGAAACAAATGGGACTCACTGATCCCATGGTTCAAATCTCACGTGTTGTATTGGTATCAATCTGCATGTTATTTTCAGTGGTTTCATCACCTTCAGGATTGCTGTCTGAAACAATGTCCTCCATTTTTCTCTTGCCTGCTGAGGGAATATGAGGAGAATACCAGGGTGGTATCTGACTGGCCTCGAACTCAACATCATCGTTGGGCCCGGGAGTGGAGGGAATACGAGGCGAATACCAGGGCGGGATCTGACTGGCCTCGAACTCAACATCATCATTGGGCCTGGGAGTGGAGGGAATGTGAGGCGAATACCAGGGTGGGATCTGACTAGCCTCAATCTCGGCATCACTGTCAGGATCGGAGGGAATAACCTAGGATAGTTGGTTCAGCGAGTATATTCACCACAATAGCATATCGAGTACATACCAGCGCAACATTGTCGTTTAATTTTCCCTCTTGGTTCTTGAACAGTATTTCCTCTTCCTCGTTGTCATTGTCGCCCTGGGAATCGAGGCCAAAGCCCCCAAATTTCATTGTGATGCCAGTGTTAGTCACTGAGTACTGAGTACTAGTAGTGGCTAGAGTGTCCAATTTCATGGTCTGACTAGACGGAGGGCTGAGCACGGACGGCGCTGGTGCTGGCTCTGGTGAATCCTTCAGAAGTGTTTTCTCATTGACACATGTGGCCCAACCCTTGATGGTGCCAGAAAGGGACTTCTTCCTGGTGGATTCATAGTCAGCAACCAACAGGTTGACAAATGATAGTGTGGATTCAGTGAGTTGAAGTAACATGGCTGACGTGACGTGTGAGGCGGCCTACTTTAGATATTGTGACAAGTTTGCCTCCTTGTTCTGATTCAGATGGAGTCGCGCTGGTAGCTCAGAAGGTTTGACAGCATCACCATCATGGACATCACCAGCCACGATCGTCTTGCTGGCCTCACTGATCATTGCCTTGAGTGAGGCCTTTGTTGCCCGCTTTGGCTTTGTACTTGCAGCTGCCACCTGATGATTGTCTCCTAGTATGAATATGGTGAGTACTCCAGTCGTATCCTAGCAGAAACACTGTTGCTAACCTTGCTCGACTGCCGCTCCTTTGCCCGATTTCTTATTAGAGGATGCACTCATATGCTTTGAGCCAGGTGCTTTCACTTTTACCTCCTTAACACCATTAGTGTAGTTCCACTGGAATACTAAATGGGTGAGCATGACTTACAGGTGCAGTAGCATCTTGTTCTTTGGCTTGAAGTTCCATGACCATTTTCACAATAGTGATAACATGTTCTTGCTCAGCCTTCTCAGCAGCAGCTCTCTCTGCTGCTGCGCTGTCCTCGTCTGCCTTTTTCTCTGCTTTGGTCCGTCGTTTACCCTGTGATACGAGGACAATGGCCGCAGGGTGAGTGGTTGCATTCTTTTCACGAGTACGTCGAGGAACCATCACAAAATTTGCAGTCCAAAGGTTGAAATGAGACGAAAGAAGTTGGTGTATGGTGGAGCTGCAAAAGTTAGAATTTGGAGCAGAACGACTTTTTGTAAGTCTCGCTACAGTGTGTGCAAATAAATAACTCACATGACTCAATGTAATGTCTTGCTTTACTCCGCTACTTAGTGCCAAAATGCCATCCCAAAGGGCAGGTCCGTATGCTGCAAACTTTGCTTTGCAATTACCATGTGAGCATCCGGGGTGTAACCGTTGGTTCAAGACTCCTGGTGGTCGAACTAAGCACCGTCTGCCAGCCCATCCCACTATTAGTCGACCGGATAGGACGCCATCACCTTCTCTACCCTCAAGCCCTCCAATTCGGCCACAGTCCTCTCCTGGATCATTCCAGGCTGAAAATCAGGACTGGGACGATCTAGATCAACCATTGGATGAGGAATTGAGGATGGGTGGAACCTTGCGTCGAGTATTCCATCCTCACTTGAATGGTAAGGACATTTTATTTCGTGTTTGAATGACAACCAACAAATTTGATACCTTTAGGACGGCCTTGTGATGCGCAAGGAAACTTTCTTCTGCACAACGCACAACCACCTCCGCTTCACACCGCATCAAATGATGACTGGACTCCCTATACCGATCGTACCCAATTCGAAGCGGCCGACCTCCTATATCGATGCACCGAGATGAGTGCAGGACAAATTGATGCTCTCATGGATATATGGGCAGCAACTCTATATGAATCAAACCCGAGTAATCCCCAGCGCAGGATGCCACCATTCAAAAATGCAAAACATTTATACAATGTTATCGACGACACTCCACTGGCTGGCACAAAGTGGTCGAAACTTTCCATCAAGTATTCAGGTCCTCAGCCATCATCAAACCGGCCACCATAGATGGACCAAACATTTGATGTTTGGTTTCGCGATCCACTCACCTGCATTCACAACATGCTTGTAAACCCAGACTTCAAAGACTCTTTCGACTATGTGCCCTACCGGGAGTACTGTGTCGACAATGATGAACGAAGATACCAGGATTTCATGTCCGGAGATTGGGCATGGCTCCACACCATAAGTTTATGTTGCGCTCGACTCAGCGCTAAGCGCTTTATCATTTATTATCATTTTGTAGGATAAAATAGCTGAAGACCCAACAACGCATGGGTCAACTTTCATCCCAGTGGTCCTGGGCAGTGACAAGACCACCGTATCTGTTGCGACTGGAAATACCCCCTCTACATGTCGATTGGTAATGTCCACAATACGGTTCGACGAGGGCATCAAGATGCCGTTGTTGTTATCGGGTTTCTCTCCATTCCCAAAAGTAAGTATATATGCCAGTACATGAATATTTCACTGATGTCACCTATCTAGCAACGAAGGAATATTCCTCAGACAAGGAGTTTCGAATGTTCCGCCGCCAATTTTTTCACAACTCGCTGTCCGCAATCCTTCAAAGCCTAAAACCAGTAATGACAAAGCCCGAGATCATTCGCTACGGTGATGGCCACTTCCGAAAGACAATATATGGGCTCGGCCCATATATTGCTGATTATGAGGAGCAGGCGCTGCTAGCCTGCATTGTCTGCGGCTGGTGTGCACGGTAAGTGTATTACTCTACTACTGTTCGGGTTCAGAGAGCATGGTAGATACGGGTGCTGACAATACTCATTGTAGCTGTACTGCGACACGCGGCACACTCGATTCTGATCCGGATACACTAAGTCGTTGCCAGCAACTGACTGAAACACTATTTCAAAATGCTATGTCGGATCAAATGTGGTACAAAGTTGGTATCGTTGGAGACCTTGTCATATGTATTCTCTATTTAAATTGTATGGTGATAGTGATTGGTTACGGTTTCTTCTTAGCCATTTACAAACGACTTCCCTCGTGCTGATATACATGAACTCATCGCCCCGGATATACTCCACCAACTGATCAAGGGAGCATTTAAGGATCATTTAGTAGATTGGGTAGAAAAGTTCATTCTACGGACATCGGGATCGAAACGACAAGCAGAGCGCATCATGGATGACATCGACCGACGGTATGTGTTACAATTACTTTACTGTCTGTCACTTATCATTCCACAATAGTATCGCTGTTGTAGCACCTTTTACCGGCCTCCGTCGCTTCCCACAGGGCCGAGGATTCAAACAGTGGACCGGTGATGACTCCAAGGCATTGATGAAGGTTCGTCTGCCCTGTTTATAATTTATTTCCTTTCTTTTTTCATGATGGAACCCATAAGGTTTACATTGCGGCAATTGAAGGTTATGTCCCGGACGACATCGTGCGCACTTTCCGTGCATTTACGGAGTTTTG
>JBBPNA010000592.1:0-15856 GCA_038090555.1 Boletus subcaerulescens | reverse complement strand
TCCTTTTGAATATCTTTGGTCACTGTCGTCCGCCCCGTCACGAATTCGGAGAACTCTTTGACGTCGCAGCTCTGGCCAGAACATGTCGCGTCTTCAAAGAACCAGCGCTCGATGTACTCTGGGAAGATTTGTACTATGACCTATCCCCACTAGCGCGCTGTCTTCCGGCGGAGGCGTCTCATAGATCACCTACTTGGGTAAGACAGTAACTGCAGTATTCGTTACACATTGTCTAATGCTGAATATTTTTCTCCTGCTATCGTCCAAAGGACTATTCGTTTCGTAGACCACTTACACAGATCGAATGGGACATTCTGCGGAGTTACACACGTCGCGTCCGATCTATACATATAGAGGCTGGGGTCAATGGACTCAGCCGGGAATCCCTCATCAGCTTGTCGAAACCTCCTGGGGCTGAACCACTCTTCTCGAATGTTCGCTATCTGCGTTTTGAATACACGCCTGAAGGCAAACATCTGTTGCTCCTGCCCCTCCCATCCCTCCTTGTCCTTGACATCCAGTTGAATGATCAACGTTCATTCGAGAGATCTCTCAAATCATTTGCCAAGATTTCCCCGGATCTTACGACGCTGCACATTTATCCATATCATTATGCAAGCATTGATATGGACCGGGTTGACCCCAGGATTATCTGCTGTTGGCAAAACCTCCAGACTGTTTACTGCAGTATGCGTCTGGATGTGATCACGCTTGTGCATCTGTCTCGCATGCCTGCCTTGACTTGCCTCAGCTTTACGCTGCGCAGTACATTGCCGGACCAGATTTCTCCTTCTGATCCACCCCTTATCTTCTCCAACTTGGATGAGTTATCGTTACGTTCTCAACTCTTTGACCCGATAATACGGCTACTCTCCCAAATTCAACTCCCTGCTATCTCGGATGTTTCCGCCTCCGTTGAATTCCGTCCTTCCAGACAGCATCTCTCCTCCTTCCTTGCCGGTGTTCAGACATCTGGTAGAGCTCACGCTGTCCGGAAACTGCGGTTGGTCCAAAGCTTCCTCTTACATCATGCCTATGTTCCGGAGGACCGGCCTGTACTTGTTTTGGAAGACTTGCGGCCGTACATGAAATTCAGCAATCTTCGTTGCATAGACCTTGCTATTGAGTGGAAAGTGGACTTGACGGATAGCGAACTGCTAGCGTTTGCATCGACATGGCCTCGTTTGGAAGAGCTCCTCATAAATACGGAGTGGGGGTGGAATACGCCAGGTGGAATCACACCAAACGGACTACTACAGCTTCTGCAGGCATGTCGGTTTTTGACTCGCATTGCCCTCGCCATCGATACGCGATGTTATACTGAAATCCCTCCATCACCAGCAAGCCCTGGATTGACTTTGGCACGCTTATCTTACATCAATGTCCTCGACTCGCTTATTGAAGAAGAATGTGTGCCAGCCATCACCGCGTTCTTTCTTAGTCTCCTACCTCGCTCCAAGTGTTACTTCACTGCCTGGAAAAAGCGGGCAATGGACTGGAACCCGAACCGGGACGTGTGCCAGACCCGTTGGGATGATGTATGTCGACAGATCGAGGACGCTGTCAATCAGCTTCGTGGACATGAGCATGACGATCAGATCCATTCCTAGGAAAGTCCTGGCCTGGTTCATCTTATGCGAACGTGCCTGTCATCCGACAACTAGCCTATCGGAGGTAGCAGGTACTAGCATTGCCCGATCGGACGACGATGTGCTAGACTTTTGTTCTTATTTAACTTCGTTGACGCTTGATCATTTGGTTCTATTGTTGTGGTTTGATCCTTGTGCGACATTATACTTTTGTTTGTTCCTAGCACTTGGAGCGTCGATGGCTCAAGCATAATTTATTTTCGGCTTGTGGACCTAGTACATGTTCCGAGCACGCCTGTTTTCTACTATTTTAACTATCACCCATGTCCGTTTTCCTCTTCAATACACCGTGACAGACGGATAGACGACGAAAAAAATTCTGACAGGTACATGGATGATTCCATCGACGGCTCCACGCTGCTTCACGAACCTGAATTCTGGTCACACCTTGCTCCCGCCCATACTCTCGGCCTACCAACTACCAATGGACAGAGAAACGCGGGCACGACGGCTCGTTGCGCGACTTAGACAGCCATTTGGTGCACTCCTGCTCACATTGGCATCGGCGGTCGATTACAGGCTTGATCAGGGTCTTGCTAGCTGATATTTTGGACAGTACGCTTGATGTTTTGTGACATGTAGCATCTTCAAGACCAATCTCCGACGCCGATGATTCTACTACAACATTTTACTCGGTGTCGGAACCTTTGGACTTCGATACGAGTACTATGTAGCATGCAAGTAGCATGCGGATCCCTTTCAACTTTTCAAACATTTGTGCTTCCTTCGTCCTCGCAGGACGTGTAATGGTAGTATATCGTGTTCCATAAATACCTTAGCGCCAGGCATCCCTGCCAGTGAAGGATCTAACAACGGTTGAGGCGCCTCTTCCCCCTGCTGAATACACACTCCCAGAAATCGTCCATTGCAAGGCCATCGCTCCTTCGCCAACAGATCTGCTGGACATATATTCTTCATGCCCAGCCGACTGATCGTCGTTGCGTGGGTCAAGTCGTACCCAGGATGTATCATCATCGACGCCGCCCCTTCGACGACCAAACCAAGACGCGGCTCCTCAAAATCGCAGCCTAATCGCACTCACTACGAATTTACGTCCAGAACCAATCAGAGAGAGAGACTAAAGAGGTGATTGGGCTGTGCGTGAGACGTCAGAACTTCGAAACACCAGAACGCTGAAACACATAGTGATGCCGAACCGAGTGGTCGTTTGCGTCTTCACCTTGATGGCGTTTCGGCGCGTACTACCAGAAAGTGGACGGGGTCGCCGCCTGAATCAGTGCGCGTTGGAAGCGCACAGAGTCAATGCGTCGAAGGTGTTGCACTGACCCACGACCATAACTCGAGGCTCGCAGTGACGGATCCCGACTCCCGAGTCGTAATAATCCAGCCGCTGCCACGACGTACGCGTGTGCGGTGTTTGAAATCGAAGTGAAACCTTTCGCTCGAAACTTGGACCAACATGGAAAAACACCACCAACTCACATCCGGCATTCAGATGCCGAGGGCACTGCAGAGCAACTGCAGAGGAGCATACTAATGTGTTCATCATGCCAGTGGCATTGCATTCTGAGCATGGTCCAAAAAGGTCCTCTAGCCATAATATGCCAGTTACAAGCTGTATACTTCTCCCCTTTCGGCGGCCAGCGGAAGTATCCGAGTGTCACTAATATTTTTGTAGGCAGTGTTACTGGTTCAAGGAACCAATTGACGTTGGTCATCCAATAGGAAAAAGAGGTATGACTGCTGGATGCTGTTCCCCAGCACCGCCCTTCAGGTCGGTGGCAGTATTAGCGCTCTGCCGTCGAGTCGCGCGTCGACGGTAGTGGGGGAAAGAGAAGTGCTGTACTGCCAAAACAAACAATTCAGCGTGACACCGCGAGGTAGGGGTGAACAGCTAATCTTCCTGTGTGTTTTTCTGTACAGAAACTCACGTATTTGGATGCGTGCGGGGCCACTGGCATGTTTCACATTGCCCTACCCGAATGTATAAAAATCATGGGACCGATGACAGCAGCTCTTCATCCCATCGCTACAAAGCGACACTCCATTCACTGTTCTCTCTCTCGTCGACCAGACCTTTACCCCATAACATGGTCGCCCTTCAAGTTGACCGCGTCCGCAGTCTGTACAGCGGTCGCTTCACCATCACTCCATCACTCCAAGTCAACAACCGGCCCTGCTTTTCACTTGATATGTCTGGTGTAGCGGGTTTGTTGGGTGGGGATGATGCCGTATCCGCTATGACTGCTATCCACGTCTACGGAAACAGGCGTTGGCTGGGTTGGTACAACACCCCTGGGTCCTTCCGGATAGCCAAGCGATTCGGCTTGTTCGCGAAATCCGCATCCCTCTGTGACGTTTTCAGTCGCAACCTCTCTTCAAACTCCCTCTCCAAGAGTGTCCACTTGGACCCCGCAACATTATTTGAACCGGACGGCTTCAATTGTAGGGGACCCAAGTTCTGTGCTGCCCACTCGGGTACTGTCATTAAGGAGACAGGCTACCTGGCCTCGCTTTTCACGAGGGAATGTACCGCTTGGGATTCGGATGGAACCGTGGTACCGGGGAGGAGGACCCAGCCCGTTGGAATTACCATCGTCGATCTCAGTCATGCCCCTCCCTCTGAGATGCACCCTGCACGCAGCAATGGCTTTGCCCTCCTCGCCGCCAGTGTCCCTATCGCCACCAGCGTTGGCACATGTGCACTCTGCGCAGCTTGCGAGGACTGGTATGCATCCTCGTTGATCCTTATCGGCATCGTTGCAAGCGGTGTATCCTGCCTCGTCCTCGGCTCGGCGGACTTTGTGTTCACTCATCCCGAGCCTGCCAAAGGGTCGCCTGCAGGTGACGGGATCCTCACCTCAGACAAGGATATCGTTCTGTTGAGAGGAACGGAAGGTGCTGTGAACTCGATCACGCGTGGCCGGTTTTCCCTCCGTTTCTCGAGCGCAGCCCACGATAATCTCTTATGGTGGTGCTCCCTCCTCTTCTTCGTCCAATGCATCACCCAGCTTCTCCTGATCCCGCAAGCGTCGTTGTTTGGTCAAGCCATGTTCCTTGCCTCACTCGGTGTCTCCGCGCTGTACAACGCCTGGCTCTCCTCGTTGGACAAGGACAAGATTCATCGGAAACTCTTGTTCGAGAGGGTACTCGAGAACCCATCACTGACCAAGTACACGCTTGGAACCCGTACTACTGCAGTGGTGTTTATGCTTCTGGTCTTGCAGTTGCAAGACCCGACGAAGCTTCTCGACGAATTCCTCCCTAATGACACCAAGGTGTGGAAGCAATGGAAGACAGTGATCTCAGAGCAGTTGCGTCACCCCAGAGACCACTCCTTCCTATCGGAAAGCAATCTCGGAGATGTGGACGGATTTACACAACAGGAGCAGCAACTGTTGAACTTGCTCTACGAGGATGCGCGGGCGGCATACAATGGTTACAAGGATTATCTGGGAGTCGAGTCACTGTGACACTTTGATCCTTTATGTTCTCCGCGTAGTGTTTCTCCGACTGCCGGTCACCATTCATGTAGCTACTAGCTTTGATTTATTCTAGACGGACGATCTTTCTCGCATATTATATATACCCAGCGTTATCTTCTATACCCGTAGTCTTGTTTATGAAATGTGTTACAGTATCATTGAGGACCTGCATGGTGGTGAAAATCCTTCTGTAATGGTTTCACGTACGTCAGTTGCCATCTGAGTGATTGAGAGCGGGTCCAGTGTGCCATACCCTGTAGTATTCCGAACAATGTTCAGCTGAGTAGGTAGAGCTAATAGTAAATAGTACATTGCGGGAGTTCGTTCCACACAGATATCTACTTTAGACATCATCCGAATCTTCTGAATCACCCACATCGCCCTCCAAATCACTTATATCCTCTCCCTCCTCCCAGTTCACTTCGGGGGAACTCTCTCTTTCGGAGACTACACAAACATCACCATTAATACCCCACACCGCAACCATGTCAAATTTACCAGAACCGGGAAGATTCCATAGAGTCGACCTGGTGAGCCTTGGCGGGTAGAGAGCGTGTCAAAGGGAGAGTGACGGGTGATGGCAGGCTCTGATAGATCGGGATTACCCTGCAACACCCTAAGAGCTCCAGCCTCGGTGCCAAGACGTGACTTTGACCTCGATCACCGGCAACACATCCACCTTGGTCTTGTACAGCCTCGTCAGCGGTGAGATGTGTGAAAGAGAGGACGGAAAAATTGGCATTGTTCAGTTTGATGTATCGTACACATGGAAGTTGACCCAGTAATGTCCCTCAAAACGCTTGGGAGAATGGGGTGCTGTCACGCCAGCGCTGGAGCTGACCGCCTTGGCACCCACTGGCTCTGGTCATGTGGAGGCATGTGGATGACGGCAGGCGCAAGGACAAGTATGTATAGGGACAGGGTGCCCTGCCAGTGGAAGCAAGGCACAAGCGCCAACAACACGAGGTGTGCGCACGGGCCAATATCAAGAATAGTTATAACACTCAGAAGACGCGCCTGTCCGCTGATCCCATTCTTGCCCCATGCTACACAGTCACTGATGACGACTTTGTCGACGATGACTGGTGCGTCCTGACGAGATGGCGAGCGTATTGATGCTGATTGTTGATTAAGACCGCCCAACTGAAATCGATGTCGGCAAAACTGTGTATGCAGTGGCTTTCTCAGGGAACGGCGAGCATGTCGTGAGCGGTGAGCTCGAGGGGGTTCGGGTGTGGCGGGTGGAAGATGGCAAACGAATGGCAAAGATGAAAACGAAGAGTCCTGTCAACTGTCTCGCTGTGTCGGCGGATGGCACATGGATCGCAGCGGGGACACGATGGGGCGAAGTGTTCGTATGGGACATGGAGACGCGCACACGAGTCTTTTCGCAAGACGGGGATTACCGCAACTCTATCTACGCCATCGATTTCTCGCCCGACTTGAGTCGACTCGTCACGGCGTCGTCGGACTGCAGAGCCTCGGTCTGGGACATTGCAACAGGCAAACGAGTGTTGCTACTCCATGACGAGTGCAAGGTAACCGCAGCAAAGTACTCGCCGCAGGGCGATCGAATCGCGACAGCTACACCCTGTTCCGTTCGAATCTACGACAGCAACGACGGCCGCTTGCTCGTGGACACCCGAGTAAAAGTAACCTCGTTGTTCAATAATGGTCTCTTCTGGTCCAACAACCATCTCTTTGTCATATCTGACGGGAAAATCACACAACTCGAAGCATCCACAGGCTCAACGGTGTTGGAATGGCCTGTGCCGGATACCAACAACTTATCGTGTATCGTTCTACCGAAGCACGGGAGATTCATCGCATACTCGACAGAACGTACCGTCACGTTCTGGGACAGTTCGACCCGCACCCAGCTCGGTCTCGTTCAACGGTCTCAAGACATTCGTTCAATTGCGGTCTCACCAGACGACAGGTATATCGCAGTTGGTGGAGAGGATAGGAAAATCATCGTCGAGGATTTATCCCACATTGAAGTAAGTACCACGCATTGTCGAATCTGCTTTTTTTAAAAGTTGCTGACTATGTCAGACAACCACTTGCGAGCAAGGACAGCAGAACAATCAGCCTTGGAAGTCGGCGCGTCACGGCGACAATTTGCCCAACCCCGAGTCTTCCCCGGTAGAATCTGCTCACTCTGCAACTCCGCACGTCGAGCTGACTCTATTGTATACGTACTCTAGGAAACCCCTCTTGAGCTGCAAAGTCTACCTCACGTCGACGTAAATGGTTCATTATATGTTCAACTCCCTTGATCTGATCATTTTTCCACATAGGATCACATTCCTTTGTCTCCACCACACCGTGATGTAAGTGCAGTGTCTATTGTTAGAACATGGTGTATCTGAACAACTTCACTGACAGGAAGGAGCCGCTAAACTCTCAAGTTTACCTCGCACTGCTGTAAGCAGTAGCATGCCTTCTTGAATTATGTCATATCTGACCAGCGTTCTCGCTCTAATCACGTTTCCACATAGGATTCAATCTTATTGTCTCCTCTGCACCCCACTTTCCCCGAACCAGATTTCCAAATCGATTCCGCTACCTTCAATTCATGGAAGCAAGATCAGCTCACATACACAGAGGCTTTATTGACTGCAGCAATCACCGTCCCTCGGAACACAAGCCATCATCTATTTGCTAGTCGAGCTCTTGTGCGCGCTCGTTTGCGAGAGTGGGATACAGCCCTCCTGGATGCCGAACAGGTGCGTATTGATTTACTTTCCCTGACGCTGGTGCTCATTTACACCAAGGCCATCAAAGTCCAGCCATCTGTCATTGCTTACATTGCAAAGAGTATGGCGCTTGTCGGCAAAGGGGAAAGGCACAAGGGCTATCGAACCTGTGACATCGCTGTTGCGCGCTTCCACCCCTCTCATGTCACCTTTCTCCTTTTGATCAAGGTCTGTATTTTCTCGACTTTGGACCTATCTCATCCGCTGATATCCCGCAGGCCATCGTCGTGTTTATGGCCGGAGAACACAATGATGCGATATCGCGCATAGACGACTTGATCGCTACGGTCAACTCGAACTCAATTTGCTATGTAGTGCAGGCATGTTTTTGACTTGCCAATACACGACAACGTCGCCACTGACATTACGGGCAGGCATATATGTATCTTCTCCTTGCAACCTCGCGCATGGAGCGCGGTAACTACGGGAATGCGATAGAATCGTTCGAGCATGCACGAGCCCAAATGCGTCAATACGAGAGTCAACCTCTGCTGATGATCTCACTGGTAGGCTCCCTGACGCGCAAGTTGCGATATATCGACACCGCTCACCGCCTCTGACAGATATCCGGATGGAGATTTGATCGTCTTGGTCTCATGATTCGACAAGGTCTGTGTAAAGCCCTGTATGCAGCAGGTCGCACCAAGGATGCGGTCGACTGCTTCCACCAAATGACGAGTGAATTGGGAGGGGAGACAAACCAACATGGCGATCGTCTGGAATGGACTCTGGGTGAGTGCATCTTGCGGTGTCATTGCTCATGTACAAATTGTTGTCAGATTTCTGTCAGCGTTCTTCGGAGAAGCTGGAGCGTCTCGGAGATACAGCAGCGGATGCCCAGCGACACGACGAAGCCATTTCCCACTATACAACTGCGTTGTCACTTAATCCGCCTTCCCCGCATAGCATCCTCACCAAGCGAAGCAAGGCGTATTTGGCAACTGGGTCATGGAAGCAAGCTCTAGACGATGCAAACCAGGTATTTCGTATTTCTTCATGGAGGACAATCTAGTTGACGCATCAACATCAGGCAATCAGGCTTGATCCGTCATCTCCATGGGGTTACGAGATGAAGCATGCAGCCTTACACAAAGCAGGGGAGTATGACAGTGCGACCAATGCGTTCGAAGCGATGCTCTTAAAAATAGCGCAGTCTCCTGACCAGGACGTTCAACGTGAGTTTCATTGTTGTTACTGTCATGAAGATGATTTGTTCACATTATTCAACAGGGCGCGGTGATAAGTATGTTAACCCATCGAGCGCACGCGCAACCATCCGCAGAATTGTCCAGCGGGTGCTACGCCATTCACCACCTGTGCTCATCGACACAACCACCGGCCGTCTCCATAATAAGGCCGAGCAGGCATCTGTATTCGAATCCCTTCCCATTTTCAATGAACTCGTGTCGTCAATGACAACACGCATAGACTACGTCCGGATCAAGCGCGAAGTGCGACAATACTTCCGATACGTCATGCTATCGCACAAGTGGGAAGAAAACGAACCATTGTTCCAGAAGGTGATACACATTGCGGTGTATGACCTGGATAACTCTCCGACTCACGACAAGCTGCAAATGTTTTGCAAGATCGTTCGGGATGGCGGGTTCAATTGGGCATGGAACGATACATGTTGTATCGATAAATCTGATCACTTCGTGCTTCAAGAAGCGCTGGTGGCCATGTTCAAGTGGTACCAGGGTTCCGCATTGGTGATCGTCTTCCTTCGTGGTGTTCGCTCTTCATCACAGCTGGGCGCTCTCGTGAAGAGCATTTGGAACACTCGTGCTTGGACCCTTCAGGAATACGTTGCTGCCAAGGTCGTCCACTTTTACACCGAGGATTGGACTCTTTATCTCAATCTGGAGCTGTCCAACCACAAGGAGTCACGCGAAGTCATCTCGGAAATGGAGCAAGCCACTGGGGTATCTGCGGATCATTTGATGTCGCTTCGTCCTGGGCTAACGAGCATTCGGGAGAAATTACGTCTTGCCTCCACTCGGCAGACGACGCTGGTCGAAGACGCTGCATACTCGCTGCTCGGCATTTTCTCCGTTGCTGGTCTGCCAGCAATATACGGTGAAGGAGAGGCTTCTTTGGGGCGTCTATTGGCTCACGTTCTCGCTGGGTCTGGAGACGTGAGCATCCTGGCGTGGACTGGAGAGTCTGGCAGTTTTAACAGTTGTCTTCCCGCTGATATCACGGTATTCGACGGGCCAGCAACGTCGCACCTTCCGTTGCCTATCCCGGACGCTGATATGGAAAGAACTATAATCGCATCGCACAATCCTTCATTTGACCTCAATGCGGCCCTCAGCCTATACGACCGTCTCCACGAGCTTTCTGCGCCCTGGTTCGCAGCGAGTCGGATGAAACTTCCATGCATCGCATTCCAACTCCCACCTCTTTCGCCTTATCGCACGCGTTCAGGGCGTGTTTACCGCGCGGACACTCTCGTCTTTGGAGCGGTGAAAATTAAAACGAGACACGACCTCTCTCGCATGGATACTTTGTACCTCGTTCACCCTTGGTTGGATACTCTGCTAGAGCGTGAGGAAAGAGGCGGCGAGTTTGTAAGGGATGATTTCGCACCGCCGTTCTCACCATACATGGTCGAGGACTCGCAACAGTTGTTTGATATCGATGACGACGAAGAGATCCCTGACGACGAAATCGACGACTCCCCGACTTCCGCGCTTGAATCACATTCACTCTATTCTCCCCCCTCCCGCATGGACAGAGAAACGCGAGCTCGGCGGCTCGTTGCGCATCTTAAACAGCCATTTGGTGCACTCTTGCTCACGCTAGCGTCAACGGGTGGACGTGCTGTGGATTACAAGCGGATCGCGACTGATAGCATGATCACGGTACAATTTCAGGAGAACGTCTCGCTGGCTGATATTCTGGACAATGTACGCACACTTGATGTGTTGTAATTTACTTATCAAGTAGTATGTCCTTCTGTGACCCTCTTTGCTCTCTGCTCTCCGCTGCAGCCTGGTGTACATCTCGGGCTTGACAAAATGTTACCAGCTTGTGTATCCGTCCAATGTACGATCCCGGTCACCCATCGCACGTTCCGCATCGTCCACGCGGAACATCAATGACATCCCGCGAGATCCAACAACGGTTGCGCATAGTTCATTGTATGCACCGTTGAAGCTCCTTTCCGCAACACCCTCCTACTCAATACACTCCGAGTCCCCGAAATCGTCGTTGGCATGTACGTCCCCTCGTCCGACATCACTGAAGTGGGTGAGCCGATCAACAGGTTGCTCGCGAACAGGGTGCAGGGAGTCGTCTATTTCACCCACGTGGGACGTCGGGGCATAGAAAGCGGAGAGGTGGGTGGGTGGAACGATGGTTACGATCAAGCTGTCTGCACACCGTGGGTTTGATGACGGTGAGGTTCAGGGCTTAGTGCGAACGGCGGCTAACACACGTTGCCGTGGGATCGGTGTTTGCCATCCAATAGAGAGGATCTGATAAGCGACACAGACCAGCGACAGTGTCTAGTGTCGGCGCATTTGAGAACCGATTCCATTTTGGCATATTGGAAACCAGAGCCTGTGCACGGGAATCATATCAAGACCGTGGATGAGCGCTGAGCAAAGAGCATATAACGCGCAGCAGCCGCACCTGGATTGTTCACGTCTTCATTACCTTGCTGTACTGTGTCGCTGATGACCACCGGTGCGTCCCGACGAGATACAGCACACATCGATGCTGATCGTTGAGCAAGAACACTATGATCCAGTTGAAATCGACGCCGGTAGCGGGTTACACACAGTGGTATTCTTGGAGAATGGCGAGCATCTCATGAGCGGCAGTGAAGCGGGGGTACGGGTGTGGCGAGTGAAAGACGGGAAAGAGCTGGCAACGATGGAAGCGAGCCAGGTCAATTCTGTCGCTGTGTCCAACGATGGCAGCAGGATCGCAGCGGGGACAGAAGACGGCGAGGTGTTCGTGTGGAACGCAGAGACGTCCGAACAAGTCTTTTGGTGCAATTTGGACTGCGAAAACATCCACAGCGGAGTCGATCTCTCGCCCGACGCGACGCGACTCGTCTCAGCGTCATCCAACTCAATCTGGGACATTGCAACAGGCGAACAAGTGTTGCTACTCGACCACGACGACGAGTACTGTATAGCAGCTAAATACTCGCCACAAGGAGACCAAATCGCGACATTGACAGCCGCAAGAGATCGTGTTCGAGTCTACGACAGCAACGATGGCCACTTACTTGTCGACATCAAAGTGAAAGTCACCGCGGGTCTCCTCTGGCTCAACAACCACCTCCTAGTCGTATCCGACAGTAAAATCAAGGAATTCGACACCTCCACCGGGTCAATGGTCTCCGTATGGCCTGCCGAAAGCGAATTCTTCTCGTGCATCGCTCTACCAAAACACGGCAAGTTGATCGCGTACTCTACAAGACGTGCCGTCGCGTTCCGAGATACGTCTACACACACCCAGCACAGTCCTATCCAATACGCTCAAGACATATCGTCAATTGCACTCTCACCAGACGCCCGGTTTCTCGCAATTGGTGGAAAGGGCGGGAAAGTCATCATCGAGAGTCTATCCCACATCAAGGTAGGTACCGTGTCTTGTTGGATTATAGCGTCGCTCACTGACCACGTTAGGCACCTACTTGCGAGCACGGGGAACACGACAAGCCACCATCGACATCAGGAGGTCACGAGGGCGGTCCATTGCACTCCGACCAGCGTTCCTCCGAGGAATTGGCGCATCTCGGAGATATAGCAGCGCACGCCCAGCGACATGACGAGGCCATTTCCCACTATACGACTGCGTTGTCCCTCGATCCTCCTTCCCCACAAAGTATTCTCGTCAAGCGAAGCAAGGCGTTTTTGGAAACCGGGTCATGGAAACAGGCTCTAGACGATGCGGACGAGGTATGTCATCACTTCTTGTAGAAGTAAATATCGTTTGACGCATCGTGACCAGGTGATTAGGCTCGATCCGTCGTCCCCGTGGGGCTACGAGGTCAAGCATGCAGCTTTACACAAGGCACGAAAGTACGAGGACGCGATTAATGCGTTTGAGGCGATGCTTTCAAAGATGGCACAGTCACCCGACCCGGACATTCAACGTGAGATGCTCTTGTTACCATCATAAAGAATGCCCTGTTCACATTATTCGACAGAGCGCGGTGACCAATACATCAGCCCATTAACCACACGAGCAGTGATTCGCAGATTCGTTCAAAGGACGATCCGTCGTTCGCCACGCGTGCTCATAAACACCAACACGGGCCGTCTCCACGATAGGACTGAGCAGGCAGCTGCTTTCGAATCCCTACCAATCCTCCATGAACTTGTATCGTCAATGACAACGCGCATCGACTACGTCCTGATCAAGCGAGAAGTACGACAATACTTCCGATACGTCATGCTATCGCATAAATTGGAGAACAACGAACCGCTGTTTGAACGGGTGATCCACATAGCGGTGTACGACCTGGAGAAATCTCCCACTCACGACAAGCTACAAACATTTTGCAAGATTGTTCGGGATGGCGGGTTCAACTGGGCATGGAGTTATACATGTTGTATCCATCAATCTGATCACTCCGATCTCCAAGAAACCCTGGTGGCTATGATCAAGTGGATCCAGGGTTGCGCCCTGATGATTGTATTCCTTCGTGGTGTTCGCTCTTCATCGGTGGTCGGCGCTCTCGTGGGGAGCATTTGGAACACGCGTGCTTGGGCACTTCAGGAGTACATCGCTGCCAAAGTCATCCAATTTTACACGGAGGATTGGACACCGTATCGCAACCTGCAGTTGGCGAACCACAAAGAGTCACGGGAAGTCAGCTCGGAGATGGAGATAGCCACCGGGGTGTCTGCAGATCAATTGATGTCGCTTCGCCCGGGGTTAACTAGCATTCGGGAGAAGTTGCGTCTCGCCTCGACACGGCAGGCAACACTGGTGGAAGACGCTGCATACTCGTTGCTCGGCATCTTCTCTGTTACTGATCTACCAATCATATATGGTGAAGGGAAGGATTCACTGAGTCGTGTTTTGGCCCACGTTCTCTCCCAATCAGGAGAGGCAAGCATCCTTGCATGGACCGGGGAATCTGGCAGCTTCAATAGTTGCCTGCCCTCGCATATCGCTGTCTTCAATGGATCAGCAACTTCACACCTCCCCAAAACAATTCCGAATGCCGAGATCGAAAGAATTATTACATCTTCTCCATTCGACCTCGACGGAGCCCTGGCGTTATACGATCGTCTCAACGACCTTCCTGCGCCTTGGTTCGCAGCGGTGCGGATGAAACTTCCATGCATTGCTTTCACGCTGCCCCCTTTATCATCTTCTCGGAAGCGTTGGGGCGCTGTTTATCATGCGGACACGCTTGCTTTTGGGACGGTGACAATCAAAACAAGACATGACCTCTCTCGGATACATTCTCTCTATCTTGTTCACCCTTGGTTGGACGCTCTCCTGGAGCGCGAGGGAAAAAGTAGCGGAATCATGAAGGAAGACGTCGCGCCACCCCCCTCACCAAACACGGACGATGGAGAGTTCTCTGACGAGGAACTTGGCGATTCCTCGCCTCTTCCGGAGCCTGAATTGCCGTCATGCGCTGCTGCCGGGCATGTGGCACCGGTGGACAGAGAGACGCGAGCCCGATGGCTCGTCGCGCGTCTCAGACAGCCATTTGGTGCACTCTTGCTTGCGCCGGCACCGCCGGGACGGCGTGCGACGGATTACAGGCGGGTCGCAGCTGATTGCTTGATTACGGTGGAGTTTCGGGAGGATGTCTCGTTGGCTGATATTCTGGACCATGTACGCGTAATCGATGTTTTGTAAGTTGGTAGTATCCTGGGCGTTGATGTAGCTATGGATATGCCACTAGGGTCGGCTTCGCCTCCAGAGACCTGGTATGGGAGTGTTGTTATGTGAGCAAGATTACGTTATTGCTGAGTAGGTCTCCTACAGTATTTATGTCCCGGCGCGACCTCGGTGACTGCGTCGTTTTCTATGCACCGGAAATTCATGCTCAGGTGAATGTCGTTTCTTATAGTCCCCACGATCACATCGCACGCAGTTTCGTTGAACCGTTGTCTCATCTTGAGATACTATCCCTTACCCCCAGTTCGGCACCTACCCCCAGTTCGGCGGTCACAAATTACCACGGATGTCACAGGTTGGGTTCCACTGACGCCAGTGCTGAGTGAGTGACAACCTGCGTGACACAAGCCGACCAGCCAAACCGCACAATCTCAAGAACTACTCCATCGTTTTTGCTCATTCAACTTTGTAGACATATGTATAGTGTAGAAACTCATATGTGTAGTGTAGAATAACGAAAATGGTGTGTTTTTTGTGTAGTGCCGAACTGGGGGTAGGTGCCAAACTGGGGGTAGGTGCCAAACTGGGGGTAGGTGCCAAACTGGGGGTAGGTGCCAAACTGGAGGTAAGGGATAGTACTAGTGTTGCTGTTGAGGCGAAGTGAATTCGAGGTTAGTTTGCTTTGCCTCGGATAAGTGCCACTTTGTGGCAGTTTGAGAACACCAAATTGGGAATGAAGTTACCTCGTTCGCTTCGAGAGACCTGTCGAACTACTGCTATCTTTAGTATACTTATCTGGCATCTACTGATATCAGCCCCTGTCACTTCTACCTGTACTGTCAAATGCTTAACTGTTCCAAAAGCTATGTGTGAGGGTGGCCAAGAAGTTCCGTCAAACCAAAATAAGCGGCCTTTATTGAATGCTGCAGCAACAAACTGTGACTGAAGTAAATTTGCCTTCAGGTCTTGACTCTCAAGTAGGCTTCCTCTTCATCGAACGATCACATTAATTTCTATGTCCAATGTCAACTCCGAGTCTCAGCAGGCTAGCTGAAACGACCAGAACCCACCTAAGGGTCTAGTGTTTGTAGTCGCAAGAGTACTAGTGAGGATGTTCTGGGAAAACTCCAAGAGAACAAGACTGGAGAGTCTTGTACTACTTGGCTATAGTATTTAT
>JBBPNA010000591.1:0-15905 GCA_038090555.1 Boletus subcaerulescens | reverse complement strand
GGAATTCCGACGCAAGAAAGGTCTCGCGGCCTCGACGGGACCGAGTGGATGGCGACGGAGAAGACACAAGGCCCCCAAATGTGAAGAAGCTGAGACTTGAGTCGGGCCAGTGTAGTATGGGTGGATTGCGAGATTGCTATGGCTCAGGAATCAAGGTTGAGGCACATTGACGTTTATTGGGGCAGTCAAGAGGTTTGCGTCACATCAAGTGTATGTACGGATCGTGTATCGGCAATGAAAAGTGTACCAATGTAATCTGTTGGCCATCAACAGCTCTTGTTGGGAGTGACCTGTTCGAACGGAGCAATCAACCTTCATGATCCAGGCATAGGCCCTCAATCATACTGAGCGGAAGTATACAGTAATGATGGCAACTTGCACATCTATTCGTACGTTAGGTAAGAAGACGACAAATGTGATCGTGGAATCATTGACCTTGCTTGACAATAGTGGACGGTGTCAAGGGAACGAGAGTATATACACGTTCGCATTTTTTTTTCTTTGCCTGCTCCTTCCGAAGTGTGGTGCATGACATTCGAATTGTTTTTGTTTTTCTAGGATTCAAGACGATGCTCATCGAGCTAGGCTTTGGGGGCCTCAGGAAAGCGGCGGTGGGAGAGAGAATTGCTGGGTCGAGTAACCAAAGGCAATACTGACAGCTGATTCCTGTCCCAGTCCCAAACCCGCCAGCGAGCCGGTGCACGACGATGTAGCAGTCCAGGCTTTTTTTTTTCCAACGTATGTCGATCAGGCGTGTACTGCCAGTGTGAGTATTCGTACATTGTCTCAATGACAAAATAAATAAAATCACGTTCCAGGTACATAGATAGAACCTCCATCCTGTATAACATACAATATCGATACAGAAACGGATTCATTTGCGACTGGAAAAAAGCGATCCCCCGACCCAATGCTTTGATGTTAAGTTGAACTGGTTGCTGCAAGCCGCTGTCTCGGTTAGTCTGGTTTCCAGACTGTGTCTTGGTACGTATACTAGTAGTACACCCGAGTCGTCTTGCCTATCCCATTGACACCGCTCGCGCTCATCGGTCTGGGCGTCATACTCCTTGGTGCGTTCAACCCAATACTGCCACGTCCAAACACGTCCCATGTCATTTTATACATAATCCATTCTCCTCTCTACTGGCACGCGCGGTACATGGCACCTGAAATTACCCTCGGTCTCTATCTCAGATCCACAGCCGCACGCCCTGGTCTCGAGACCAACATCGCGTGTATTCGGTCCAGGCGCGGACGTTGGTCCCTATGAGCCCCTCGGAGTCATCCACCGACACGGGGTATGATCGACGAATTTGGCATGGATATTGCTAGCGGCGTCCCAGCAGGAACGCACGACAACGTTCCGTCCTCATCCGCACCGGTTACTATTACTGGGAAGGCCCCACGACGTCGTCGATGATGGACCAACAGTTCTATCTACCATGGGATTACTCAAGCCTTGAATTTGTGGCGTATCATCGTAGTCTAGATGGACATCATGATCGATGTGTGTTTAATTCTGTGAAATATGTTACTGGGTCGTAGATTCGTACGCTGTACTGCAACGAATTTTGGAGTTGGTACTACGGACAATTGGCTTACACGCTTCGGACGATGAACTTCGCGCTCTAACAAGTGATTGGCGACCATCGGTACGGTTTCCATAAAGTGTAGTGTTGTGTATTTGTAACCTGTTCGACAGATAACTACCAGGGAGAGGAAAGTAACATTGTCATTGCCAGCTTGACTCGGTCAAATCCTAACAATAGCATCGGATTCATGGATTCCCCTGAACGTCTCAATGTACTTCTCTCTCGTGCACGGGACGGACTAGTTCTGATCGGCAACTCGCACACGTTCCTCAACCCCAAGAGAGGGGGCGGTCTCTGGGAGGAGTTCTTCTCCATGGTGGACAAGGGGCAGTATGTCTTCGACGGTTTCCCGGTCAAGTGTGAGAAACATCTCTCGAGGACTGCGACCCTCGCGCAGTCTGAAGACTTTGACTATCAAACCCCCGACGGTGGCTGCACGGAGCCCTGGTAAGCGTCATCGAGTCCCTCATTCCGATGCCACGTTTTACTCACTGCATGCCCAGTGGCGTTCTCTTGAAGTGCCAGCTGCACGCGTGTCCAAAGAAATGGAAAAGTGCCCTGTTGGTACGCATACAATGTCTTGGAAGTGTCACCAGGGGCGTCCCGCTTCCTGTTCTGCATGCGACGGCCTAGCTAAGCGTCTTGAGGAGCAAGCCAAGAAGGATATGAAGGCCAAAGAAGAGCGTGACAGAGCACAACGCGAGCACGACATGAAGATGATTGAGCTCCAAGCCAAGCTGCAGTACCAGCAAGAGGCACTCAAAGAAAGAAGTGGTCGAGTGTTCCGCGACCGACCTGGTCGGACAATTCGTTGGGCATACGGGACCGAAAACGAAGGGAGCGTTCGAGAAAGCTCTCGGCAAGGTGCTCTTCATTGACGAAGCCTACCGTCTAAGTGAAGGTCATTTTGCGAAGGAAGCGATGGACGAGATTGTGGGACTGATGACCCACGAACGATTCATGAACAAGGTCGTCATCATCCTGGCTGGCTATGACCACGAGATGAACCAGCTGTTGGCTGTCAATCCTGGCCTCTCCAGTCGTTTCTCCGAGGAGATCGTCTTCCAGAATATGTCCCCGGCGCAGTGTTTGGAACTCCTCGACAAGGACCTGCAGAAGAACCAGATCATTGTTCCCGAACTCGACAACGCGGCCTCACCTACCTATGCCACGATGCAACAAATTATCACTCGTATGGCCGCGCTTCCTTCCTGGGGCAACGCACGTGACATCAAGACACTTGGGAAGCGGTTGACTCAGAAAGCCTTTATTGTGGTGCGGCCGCGGCGTCGCTCTCGGCGGAAGAGACTGTGGGCATCATGACATCCATGTTACAGGACCAGGAGGCCCGGCAAAATACAGCACGCACCGCACCATCTTCCAGCCTGATTCCAATGGCAAGCATGGATGGCCCAGCGCCGCCGCCGCCTTCAATGTCCGCATCGACAAGTCAGGCATCCAAGCGTCCTGCACCACCCCCTCCACCTAAGCAACCTAGCCCAAAGAAATCACGCGCAGACCCGTCGACTAAACAACGTTCCAAACCACCACCCGCACAAGCATCGAGCCAGCAACAACCTCCGACTTACCCAGTTGCACAACGGGACGCTGGGGTATCGGATGCTGTCTGGAATCAACTTCAGACAGACATTGCGGCTGAAGCAAGGGCAAAGAGAAAAGCTGCAGAAGATGAACGGCGTCTCGAACAAGAGGTGAAGAAGGTTGAAAAACAGAAACAAGCTGCGCAAGCGCGAGCACTGGCACTGGAACGTGCAATGGCCGCGGCCAAGGACAATGTGGAGAAGCAGCGCGAGATCGAGCGTCAACTCGAAGAAGCGCGCCGTCGTGAGGCAGAGGTACATGCGGCGAGGGAAAGAGCCGCTGCTGCGTTGAAGAACAAACAAGAAGAAGAGGCAGAAAAGAGGCGAAAGGCGCTAGAGATGCAGCAGAAGCTTGACCATATGGGACTCTGTCCTGCAGGGTATCGTTGGATAAGACAGGGAGGTGGGTACAGATGTGCGGGGGGGTCGCATTTTGTATCGCATGGCCAACTGGGGATGTAATTGTACGGTTTCAATTGTATCGTTTGAAAGACAGACCTGGAGTTGGCCAGTGCTTCGAAGGTGCTGTGCGCGCTCCCATTGGCCGGAATGGGATGTTTGGCATCACAAACAAACCCGGCTCCTCTTTTCCACTCCAAAGACCCGTCTGTCTCTGGCAAGTCTCTATTGTTATCACATTCGGTTTTCTCACCAGTGAGCTTCAGCAGCAGCACCGATAGTTATAGCTTCGTCTATGCCAATCCCCGACATGGCAGTCGCAGCTGAAGCTCGCCGTCTCGACGAAGAGATCGCTAAACAAATACGCTTATTATGTGATCTGCAAACCCAAAGAAATTCCTGTTCACTCATTTCTCGCCTCCCAACCGAGACTCTGACAGCCATATTCGTCTGCTCCGCTCGCGATTATCATAGCACCCACGACGGTGATCCCACTGAAACTGCCCCCAGTTGGGTCAATGTCTCGTACGTTTGCCGCCATTGGCGCAATGTGGCTCTGAATTGCGCAACTCTTTGGAGCTACATTTTCATCACGTCCCCACGCTGGACAGAGGAGTTATTGGCCAGGTCGAAGCAAGCATCATTGAAGCTACACGCCAAAGTATATTCGAGTCCTAAAGGCAAAGATGATCAAGGGTTGTGCTTTGTGAAACGAGTAATGAACCACATAGAACGTATCCAAGAGCTCCACCTCATCATTCCGCAAATGCATTTGAAAGATCACTTTCTTTCCTCGCCTGCTCCTCGCCTGCAAAATCTAAATCTCACGGTCTGGTTCCAGAACGGGCCCTCTCACCAGTTCTCAGCACTCTTCGCCGGAGACACACCAGCCCTCCGTACCCTCGAGCTTTCACATTGTCCAGTGCCATGGTATTCATTCACGCTGAATGGTTTGACCACTCTCGATCTCCGCTTTGTTCCTTCTCAGTGTCGGCAGAACTTGGTGGAGTTCTTGGCTACGTTAAGCTTCGTGCAAGATCTGAGGCACCTATACCTTATGGATGCCCTTGCTAGCACTGCTGGTTTCCTCTCTAGCCCGGAATTCCATTCCTTCCAGAGAATCAATTTACCCTGTCTCTCTCGCCTCTTCATCGCTGCTCCACTTTCAACAGTGACCGCATTCCTAACTTGCGTAAACATCCCAATGAAAACCGAGGTCAGGCTAGACTACGGTTTCGAAGATGGTGTATCCCTTCATGATTATGCGTCACTCTTTTCGGTCCTTGCACAAAGATTCAGCACATCAACATCCCAGGCGCTGTCAAGTCCACCATTTCGTTCATTGGTCATCGACCTTACAAGTTACAGGGCGTCACTCACGTTCAGCCCATCGGAACGTGATTGCGATTCTTTCGGTTTCATGTTACAACAGGACTGGGGTTGCAACACTCCTCTCAAAATCAGAGTTTGTTGGTCGGTGTCAGATACGAGAAGCGCTTTGGATTGCATCCTGGACAGCATCTCTTCCTTCGTCCCCCTGATGGATGTTCAGAGTCTTCACGTCATCTATCCCCCGGTCTTGCCTGCCATTTGGAGGAGCGCGTTGGGACATCTTCAGAATCTACGGTACCTCAAGCTGACTGATGGCGACCTGCCAGATCTTGCGCCCGTGCTCTCCCTCACAGATGTCACCACTTCTGAAGGCGCAGAGGGTCAAGGTGGACACACGAATCGAAGTCCAAATCGGATGCTTGCACCAGCTTTGGAGGAGTTGGAGCTCCATCGCATTTCCTTTCAGAAGAGGTCAAAAAAGGAAATGGATAAGCGTCCTGTCGATGTGCAAGCTCTCGGCGATGCTCTCGCCACCTGCAAAGGATCTAGTGGTCAACTCACTATAACTGAATGCATTGAACGTATCAGGAGGGGCAGGTCGTTCCAGGAGCAACGCTTCAACATGGTTGGATGTTGGAAGAATGGTCGCTTCCGTGTAGTCGAGAGGCATAAGGTCATTATTGACTAACGACGATGTTTCTGTACCTACGTAGCCAAAACAGACCATATATCAGGTCTTCAGAGATGAGCAAGATATAATAAAATTCCAGGCGATCATGGCGAATCGACTCGGAAATCGTCCCGGCCAGGGGCGTTCCCTGTGAGGCGGGAACGCCCCGGCAGGTATCGGGTCGGAAAGTGCTTCCCCTTCGTAGTCACATTCCTTCCGTTGCCTGTCCCTACATACATGTAATCCCTACGTCCAAAGATGCCAGGAGATCGCAGCCTCGTAACTTTTGAACTCCGCAACACACGTCAACAAGAACGACGAAATGGAGCTCAAGGAAGAAATCGGATACGGACCAACTAGTCAAAGACATTCGACTCTTCATCTGTCACAGGACACACGGTAATGGGGCATCCCTTTTGGCGACATGAAAGCTGACAGAGAGGCTGATGATAGATCTCAATTAACTGTGACGGGTGGTAGTTGAGTGCAAGTTGGCTATGTATGACCCAAATCTGTACAGCAAAGATCATCGCATTTACCCATCATCGTGCGAATCGCCTGAGCGACCCGGGAAGAAGCGCTGTCCCCGCTAACTCGCTTTCGCCCTGTTAGACTCACCTTGTTCGATTTCTCCTCACATGGATCGCAAACAACAACTCACCAAACGCTTTCTTGACATACTTAGAGGGTCTACAGACGTGGATCGCCACAAAACTCACTTTCTTGAAGGACTTTCTCTCCAGGAAGATCCAGCAACCTGCGTCAGCAACATAGTCGACAGTAGCCACGGGCTTTCCGCTGTGCAACAGGCTATGCGCCATGACTTGAGCACAAAATTCATGAACGGGCTTGGCTCCAGTGTAATCGACTACCTTCTCCGTGCCAATGACCTAGGAGACGTACTTAACACCGTCCTCCTCCAAATCCTCGACCCCCCCATCTTTTGGAACAAGTTCTGTGACGAGTTCGAGAGGGGAAATCTAGACGAGCATGCGGAATCCGCATTTGCCCGCCTCCTTGTTTACCTCCTTAGGATGGAAAACAAGCACGCTTCCCGCTATCGTGACCGTGCCAAGCAACTTCCTATCCTCAACAGGCTAATCGACTCTGACTACCCAGAGGTCGAGGCAGCTGCCAACCTCATTAACGAGATACTCTCTACTGCCTCTCTCACTTCCGCCGCCTCCACGCCCGAGGGACCAGGTGGCCGCCATGATAATGACTTCATCAGCTTTCGCGAGATCTCCATAGTTCCTACTTCTGCCGAAATACAGTGCACCAAGAAGGCATTCTTTAGACATGCAACGCTGCTCGATGATCCCAATGCCAAGGAAACTCGTATCGCAGACTATCTCGACAACACTTTCCGCCTCCTACGGGAAGATATGCTATACGAACTCAAGGATGAACTCCAGCCCATCCTCGCCAAGAATAGCAAGAAGAGGGGGCCGCGCGGAACTGTCATCGAGGGATTGAGTATCACAGGCGTGTTCACGGGAGCTGAGGATCAGAGGACCCGGACTCGACATGGCATCGTCCTTCAATGCAGAGGAGACTTCAAGATATTCCACGATGTCAAGGATAGCGACCGAAAGACCTTCCTCAAGACACACCCTCGGGGTTCAAAATTCCTAAGCCATCAATCTTTAGCATGCCTTATTGCTGATGGTCAGCTTCTCGCATTGGGAACCATATTACGGGTAGAGGATTTACTTGCGAAGAAACCCCCTTCTGTGGTCATCCAAATCTGTGGTGAAGCTAGCTTCGTCAAGACGCTCCTCAAACTGAACGCTGCGAAAGACGTCAAGCTCATCCAGACAAACACGGCCATCTTTTCCTTCGAGCCGGTGCTCAAAGTACTTCAAACGATGAAAATCGTCCCCTTGGCAGGGGAGATTCTGTTTTGGGAGACCGGGATTCCCATTTGCAGCCCTTCGGCTACTCTCCCCCAGATCACTGTCCCTCTAGCTCGAAATCCGTCAATGGATATTCAGTCATTGCTCGGGACACCGACTTCGATCAAACTTGACGCTGCGCAAGCCAGATCGTTACTTGCCGGTCTCAATCAGAGGGTTGCGCTGATACAAGGCCCTCCTGGTACGTACGTTCGGTCAGGTTGTGCGACTCTTAGTAACCGGAATGCATACAGGGACTGGTAAATCATTTATTGGCGCCCTTCTTGCCAAAGCGCTGCACGATTTCACTGACCAGACCATCCTTGTTGTCTGTTACACGAACCATGCACTCGATCAGTTCCTCGAAGACCTACTGAAAATCGACATTCCAGATTCAAGCATCGTGCGCCTAGGAGGGGGCGCCAACTCTACCATTTCTCACCTTAGTCTGAAGAAGCAGACCAAGGAGAAATATGTCCGCTCGAACGCGGAATGGACCATCATTGACACTTTGAAGTCGAGGGCAGAGTTTCTGCGGAAGGAACTCGATACCAAGTTCTCGGGTTTTCTTGCCTCTGGAATATCCCTGGAGGATATGCTCACTTACGTCGAGTTCGAGGACTTGGACTACTTTGATGCATTCCAAGTGCCCGAGTCCACGGATGGGATGACTCGCGTGGGAAAGAATGGAGACGCTGTTGGCACGACATACCTCATCTCTCAGTGGTCTCATGGATGGGACGCTGGGATATTTAAACAGGAACCCCGTATCCTTGATGCCAAAGAAATATGGTCCATGCCCCACGTGCAACGTCAGCAGAAGTTAGCGGATTGGAAGTCGGCTATCAACCGGAGCGTCATTGACGATGTCTGGAAGCTTGCAAGAGACTTTGACGAGTGTCAAGACGAGCTCTCGCGCAAGTTTAACGAGTCTGAGGTCGCGTTACTCAAGCAGAAGCGGGTCATTGGCTGCACTACGACAGGAGCAGCAAAGTTTACCGAAGACATCAAGGCCGCGTCACCTGGCGTATTGCTCGTCGAAGAAGCAGGCGAGATTCTCGAGAGTCATGTCATCACCGCCCTTGGGAAAGACACGGCTCACATGATTCTTATTGGGGATCACAAGTAAGTTGTTGCCGCCGCTTTTGTTCAGTTGATGACCGATTATCGTTCGCAGGCAGCTTCGACCAAAAGTGAATAATTACGAACTGACGGTTGAGAAAGGGGAAGGATATGACCTGAACAGGTCTCTCTTTGAACGTCTTGTTCTCAAGGGATTTCCCCATGAAACCCTCATCGCCCAGCATCGAATGCGCCCAGAGATTTCTGCTCTCATCCGTGCATTGACCTACCCCGGGCTCACCGACGCACCAACAACCCAGAACAGAGCCAACATTCGTGGAATCTAGAGCAATGTCGTCTTTGTCGACCACAGTCAGTACGAGGACGATGAGACGCGAATCTCTGACCGTACGGATGGTGGTTCGCAGACATCGAAACGAAACCAGTTCGAGGTGGACATGGTCATGAAAATCGTCCGCTACCTCGTTCAACAGGGTTATGGGAGTGAGAATATCGTCCTTCTTACTCCGTATTTGGGACAGTTGTCGGCACTCCGTGAGGCTCTCATAAAGGATGCTGATACTATTATGAATGAACTCGATTCGCGAGAACTCGCCCGTGCAGGGTTGATGACCTCGCCGACGTCACACGCCAAGACTCAGAAAACCCGCATTCGACTGGCAACCATTGGTCCGTACAATTTTTGTCCATCCCTGACCAATCTGTTCACGATAAGTGTCCCAGATAATTATCAAGGCGAAGAAAGCGATATCATAGTCGCAAGCTTGACTAGATCAAACTCTCATGGCGCAATCGGGTTCATGAACTCTCCAGAGCGTCTCAACGTTCTGATTTCTCGTGCACGTGATGGCCTCATCCTAATCGGCAACTCCCGAACTTTCAAAGAGTCCAAAACAGGCGGGGAGTTGTGGACAAAATTCCTTGGTCTCTTGCGCAATGGTGGTCATATATTCCAAGGCTTTCCCGTCAAGTGCGAACGGCATCCCGCAACCACTGCCTTGATCAGGTTACCTGCCGAGTTTGATACCTTGGCACCTGATGGTGGGTGTGCGGAACCATGGTAAGACTGCCCACGATTTAGGTTTTTGTTTGGAGACCTCACATATGTCACGCAGTGGTTCACTGCTCAGTTGCAAGATTCATACGTGTACCAAGAGGTGCCATCCACTCAGACTGGGACCAGGTCAACCGGACGCCCACAACACGATGCCTTGCAACCACCTCTTCACTGTGCCGTGTCCAGCGAATATGCACCAGTTGAAGTGGAAGTGCTCCCAGAGCCGACCTGAAACATGTGTGTCTTGCGAGAAGGAAGCGAAGCGCCTCGAGAAACAAGCCAAGCTCGAACTCGAAGCGCAAGAGCAACGCGATGCTGCACAACGTCAGCACGAGCTAGACATGACAGAGCTCGAAGCTCAGTTGCAGTTCGAGAAGGACAAGGTAGCTGATATCCAATCCATCAAAGACAGGGATAAAGAGAAGCAGCAAATGCGAAAGGAGATCGAGGATGCGAAGAAACGGTTGAAAAACGCTGCGAAACAGGTTGGGCTTCAGACGTCAGCGGCGGCAGCAGGAACTAGGAATACGAATTCAGCTCCACCCCAGTCTACGCCTTCCACGTCGAGTCCATCTCAGGGCGGTGGGAACGATTCCTCTGCGCATTCGCCAAGCTCCACTTCAACCCCGCTGCGTCCTTCAGTACCGTCCCCTACTCGAGATGAGTGGGAACGCCAGAAGCGCGTCGATGGCGTACAGAATGATGCCATAGACAAGATCATGGATCTGACAGGGCTCGAGCAAGTCAAGGAGCAGATCCTGAGAATCAAGGCAAAGATCGACACTATGAAGCGCCAGGGTGTCCCCCTGAACAAAGAACGCCTCAATCTGGTTTTGCTTGGCAATCCTGGGACAGGTCAGCTACATTTAGCGCGTCACTCATTTACTGATGTCGTTCTCAACCAGGCAAAACCACGGTTGCGAGGCTGTATGCGCAGTTTCTGGAATCTATTCAAGTCTTGCCTGGGGACGCGTTTTTAGAGACGACAGGGTCCAAGTTGTCCTTTGAAGGCGTCGGAGGCGCGCAGAAGCTGATCGACCAAGCGCTCCAAGTTGGCGGAGGAGCTATCTTTATTGACGAAGCCTACCAGCTTACGAGCGACAATTCTGGAAAGCAAGTCCTCGACTTTCTCCTTGCTGAGATGGAGAACAGGGTAGGAACGCTCATCTTTGTCCTGGCGGGATACAACAAAGAGATGGAGAAGTTCTTTGAACATAACCCCGGCTTACCGAGTCGCGTTCCATATCGACTCCAGTTTGACGATTATACGGACGCAGAGCTGATGACGATGCTCGAAGACTTAATCCTCAAACGATACCAGGGAAGAATGGTGATCGAGGATGGCATTCGTGGTCTCTACTGCCGCATTGCTGTCAAACGTCTCGGCCGCGGTCGGGGTGTACCAGGTTTTGGCAATGCTCGTGCACTGCAAAACATGTTTGCAAAGGTCTGCGAGCATCAAGCAGAACGCGTCGAGAAAGCACGTAGGGCCGGAGCTCCTGCGAACGATTTCTACATGACGAAAGAAGACCTGATTGGACCCGATCCGTCGCAAGTCATTCCGAATAACGCGGCATGGGCAGAGCTACAGGGACTGGTCGGGCTCGACTCTGTCAAACAATCCGTGCACAACTTTTTTGCGCTCGTTGAGACCAATTACCATCGTGAGCTGGAGGAAAAGGAGCCACTTCAGATGTCGCTGAATAGGGTCTTCCTTGGCTCTCCGGGTACAGGCAAAACGAGCGTTTCCAAGTTGTACGGCCAGGTCCTTGTAGACCTGGGCCTCCTGAGCAATGGGGAAGGTAAGTGGACAGCCGTGAGCGAGTTTCCTGAAAGAACTCACACATTTGCTTGTCCTTTCAGTCGTCGTGAAGAACCCGTCGGACTTTGTAGGCGCATACTTGGGACATTCGGAAAAAAATACGAAGGCTATCTTGGAGAGCACTCGAGGAAAGGTGCTTGTGATCGACGAGGTGAGTGTATGCCATTCATATTCAGTTCAGACGACCATGAACTCGTACACCAGGCATATATGTTATACAGTGGCAAGAGTAACGGAAATCAAGATTCATTCAAGACCACTGTTATCGATACTATTGTCGCTGAAATCCAGAGTGTACCTGGTGAAGATCGATGCGTGCTGCTTCTTGGCTACAAGGAACAGATGGAAGAGATGTTCCAGGTATGTTTGCCATGTTCTTTACCGACTTTTCTTTTCTAACCCCATATCGGTGTAGAATGTGAATCCAGGTCTAGCTCGCCGTTTTGCCATCGAGAACGCATTCAACTTTGAAGATTTCACCGAACCACAGCTAATGCAAATCCTCGATTACAAGCTCAAGAAGCAGGATCTTGCCGCCAACGACGATGCAAAGCAAGTCGCACGCGATCTTTTGAGTCGCATGAAGGATCGTCCCAACTTTGGTAACGCGGGCGAGGTAGAAAATTTACTCGGTCTAGCAAAGGACCGGTATCAGAAGCGGATGTCGTCTGTACCTCCCCATCAACGATCCAATGTCGTCTTCGAACCCCAGGACTTCGACCCCGACTTCAACCGAAGCCAGAATGCGTCCGCAAACTTGGTGAAGTTATTTGAGGATGTCATCGGATGTGATGAAGTCGTTCAGAAACTTGACAAGTACCAAAGGATTGCACGGACGATGAAAGCCCAAGGGCTTGATATGCGCAAGCAGATACCGAGTAATTTTGTTTTCAAGGGACCGCCTGGTGAGTACATTGGGAAACTCAAGCATGGAAATGTCTTCATGTTTTCTCGACGATCAAGGTACTGGAAAGACGACCACTGCGCGGAAGCTGGGCCAAGTGTACTTTGATATGGGGTTCTTATCCTCCACGGACGTGATAGAGTGCTCGGCGTCTGACTTGGTTGGACAGTATGTGGGACAAACAGGGCCCAAGACCAGGAAGCTCTTCGAGAAGGCGCTAGGCAAGGTACTGTTTATTGATGAAGCGTACCGCCTCGGCCAGGGACACTTTGCACAGGAAGCGATGGACGAGATCGTCGATATAATGACAAAAGACAAGTTCATGAACAAACTAGTTATCATCATTGCCGGATACGACGACGAGATGAACAAGCTTTTGAGGGTCAACCCTGGCCTTTCGAGTCGCTTTTCTGAGGAGATACATTTCAGTAACATAACACCTGACCAGTGTCTTGTTTTACTTGACAAAGACCTTCGCAAGAGCAACATCGTCGTCGCCGAGCTGGCGAACCCTGGTTCTCCAGAGTATCAACAAATGCGAAACATTGTCTATCGAATGTCTATCCTACAGTCGTGGGGAAATGCTCGCGACATGAAAACGCTCGGCAAACGCATGTTTCAGCAAGCGTACGCCAACGCTTCCAATGGTGGACAAGTAATGCTCTCTGTTGCGGAGGTCATCGACATCATGCAGTCCATGCTCAAGGAACAACGAGACAGACTTGGTGTTCCTAGCACGCGTGCCGTGAACTCGCCTCCGCCGCCTGTAGCAAGCCTCAGTGGTTCCTCGCCGCCACCTCCCCCTACCACATCTTCTTCGTCTTCCCAATCGTCGAAACCTCCACCGCCTCCGCCGCCTCCGCCGCCTTCCAACACCTCAAAGCCTCCGCCGCAGCCGCCAGCCAAGTCAGGCGGATCACGGCCACCCCCTGCGCAAGTACCTCCAAAGGAGCAACGGCCCGGGCCTGCGAAGCAACAGAAACGCAGAGAACAGGCGGCCACAAAACAGTCGAACCCAGTCAACACCACCAAGTCGCCCGCATCAAACGTGCCACCTCCTGCTCAGGCTTCAACTTCGCAACCCTCGCATGCGCCTGTGCAAACCGCGACGTCCACGTCGCAGGTAAAGCGGGATTCGGGAGTGTCGGACGAGATCTGGAACCAGCTCCAAGCTGACAAGCGTGCTGCAGAAGAGCAAAAGCAACGCACAATAGAAGAAGAGAGTCGACTCCGGCGAGAGATGAACAAGGCGCGCGATGCCGAGCGACGGGCGGAACGCGCCAGGATGCGTGCAGAGGCTCTGGAGCGCGCTAAGCGAGAGGCAGCGGCAGATAGAGCGATGCAGGAAAAGCTCCAGCGCGAACTGGAGACTGCTCGGAGGCGTGAGGCCGAGGTGAAAGCTGCGAGGGAACGGGCGGTGGAAGAGCTGAGGCGAAAACAACGGGAAGAGGCGCAGAGGGCGCAGAGGGAACAAGATATAAGTCGTAAACTGCAGAGATCGGGACGCTGTCCGATGGGGTATTGCTGGGTGAAGCAAGTGGGGGGATGGAGATGCGAAGGAGGGTCTCACTTTGTTACCGACGGCCAGCTGAGGCACATCTGACTGTTGCAATCGTTCCCCCAGCTCCCATCCCGACCTATACTGGTCTCTGTTCAATTCTTTTTCTGCCAGTATTTATGATGCCAGCGCGTACCATTCCGAGGACATGGTGATTGGAACGGCTTTGAGCCTGGGCTGGTACGTCGCCGTGGTCGTTTGTCTATTGAATCTCTGTACTTGCAAGGCTTGGTATCGGTCGTCGCTTCCTCTACTTTGACGCCGAACGGCGCTGGGGTCCGCTCTCGATCCTGAGTTTACAGCTCTCCCATGTTCCTGTACTCGATGTCCTCACATTCAAGGGACCGCTTAGTAAGTGACTCCAAGGCAGCTGCTGCTCGACCATCCGACAGCTTGAAGGTTTCCAGTGGCGGCGCAACATTGATCATGATAATTGTAGATGGTCCCTTGAGTCACTCTTAAAGAGCGCTGGAATTGAATACGCATGCACATCCATGGATTGGATCTCTTGCTGTACTAGAGTACATGGTGTTCGTTGACGAGGGACGAGAGCAATGTGCCACGAGCGCATCGCTATACAGTAGGTAGTACCATCGCCGAGAATATAATATAACATACTGTACAGTCATGGCGAGGCACACGGCAATACCTTGACACCAAAGACCAACGTGGATGAAAGATAACCTTGTAGCAAATAGTGCGCCGCTGTCTCAAAGACATCCAATAGCTTCGTGCAGCATCCCGATAATCCGGCCATGTCCCGTCATGGAACAGTTGCTCGTATACGTCCTTTGCCACGTCAGGTGCAAGCCTATCGTTGATCGACCACCCCCCCCACATCCGGCAAACAACATGATTCCTGTGGCAATATGACTCTCCCTCGTCATCCATCGCCATCTGACATGCAGATAGAAATGCAAACTCACCATGGGGACGTGACAATGCGACGATTTGGATCCCGTGGCAGGCAAAAATGGACCCGGTCCGCCCCCTTCATCAGGCCAAGTACTTCTTCGACTGTTCCATCAGATAGTTCCAAGAGGGTGAAACGAGGTGAAGGTAAGTTCCTAATGCCTCCCTGGTATATTACAACTCAGTGTCCACACCTGGAAGCTTCGATAGGCAGTCCGAGGGAGGCTGACGGACAACAAGCAAACTGAGATCGGATGGCGGCACAAGAAATTCTGCCGAGAGTAGGGACGTATGACGAGATGAAAAAGTCGGATACTTTGTGCCCGGCCCGTTGCGAATGCTGCATGGATAAAAAGGAACGTCATTGGGACAGTTGGACACCAAACAATACGTGATGGCAAGCGTCCGGGAGTCTGTGCGGAGACACAGATAAACGATCTGACTATGAGTTAAAAGGACATGGGGTCATGTATGTACCGAGAAAGATAAGGCATCCCCGTGGTGCATTGAAGGACATCCTTCTCGTCCTCAGTAGCCTTGTGGCCAGCCAAGTTTTGCAGCATTTTCTATTTTGATCGCATAACACAATAGTTCTATTGTCCCTGCAAAACGGCAAATATTGATGCTTGCCATTCTGTGCGATACGCAGGACACACGTAGGTCCCATCATCCACGAAGGCATTAGATCTGGTTGCCGAAGCATACCAAATCTCCGTCAATGTTCAACGGTAGTCGTCGAAGAGACCGTCACACCTCGCGCCACTGGTGGACGCTAGAAGGATTAGTAAGACCTTCAAGTCACTTTGGACCCTAACACCGTCCACTACTGTCAAGCAACTCGATCACATTTGTCGTCTGATCCGTACATACACTTGATGTGACGCAAACCTCTTGACTGCCCCAATAAACGTCAGTGTGCCTCAACCTTGATTCCTAAGCCATAGCGATCTCGGAATCCACCCATACTACACTGGCCCGACTCAAGTCTCAGCTTCTTCACATTTGGGGGCCTTGTGTCTTCTCCGTCGCCATCCACTCGGTCCCGTCGAGGCCGCGAGACCTTTCTTGCGTCGGAATTCC
>JBBPNA010000590.1:0-15908 GCA_038090555.1 Boletus subcaerulescens | reverse complement strand
TAGGGATCACGTGACTTGATAAGATAAGAGTTGCAAGGGTTATCTGTTAAGACTTAGCTATGTGGTAAGCGATAAGAGGCAAAGACGAGAGAATAAAGGTTGCGAGTTATAGCGTCTGTTACACTTGAAGCAGTGACATAAGCAGCAAAACCATCCTCAGAAAGATCCATCAATACCTTTGTCGGTGTTTTTCCTTGTGCGGAATGGTCTGTAATGGCGAAGGCGGGCTGTATAGGAAGCTGGAGTCAAGTTATTCTTCGGAGCCATCAGGTTGCTTCAAAAAGGCTGTAAAAGACATCTGACAGGAGTAATATTTTGGGGGGAGGTCTGATAACTCAATTTTACTTTGTGGCAACTGGATGTAAATAGTACTTTCACTTACACGCAGCTGAAAGTGGTATTGTAGAGAAACTGTATAGTAATTAGATAATTTATTCTCACAGTTTGGATTGTTCCCACGAGTCGCTTTGCAGAGGGCAGTCTGTCCATTCCTGGTGGGTAGTAAGACTTATCAGACTTTGAATTGGACTTATGGGACTTACCTTGTGAGGTAGGTCTTTCCCATGCCTCAAGTGAACTGTCGCCAGCCTTGCACGTGTTGTTGAGGCTGTTGTCGATTGACCGAGTGCTCTCATACTCATTCCAACTGTTGGATAACTCCCCTCACCCAATTTTCTCGGCACTGCATCAAAGAAGCCCCATTAATTTGGCAAGACAACACATCAGCCCCATTATGTCCAACCCACCCAAACGTGGCCCTGGGCATCCCAAAGGATCCAAGAACCCACCTGGAACAAAGAATGTTGGCTGGCCACGCAAGAATGATGAACTGCCTCGGCCCAGAATCAATCAGAAGGGTGAGTTTTACATAAATCTGTCGTGGTGTGCTCCTGACAGTTTTCTTCTAGATTCATCATCCAAGTCTGCACGGTCATCCAAGTCTGCATGGTCATCCATCAACACATCATGTTCATTGTCCTCAGGCGGTTCGAAAACACCAGTAGTGACTACAGGTATATCATTCCACTTGCTCCTTTTCCTGACTGCATTACCCACATGTGCCTCAAACAGCAGACCCACCACCTACAAGCAGCCCTAACCCTCTGTTGGCACCTGCGGAGCATGCGTGTGACATGGTGACAGCCCCTGCACGGGAAGTGGGCAAATCACAATCAGTGCACATGCCATCCCAGACTGGCCCAACATCATCACAGCCTTTGGTGGCAGATCCGCCACCTGCACGCACATCTGAGTCGGTCTGTACAACAATCCAGCGTGAACCATTGGACTCGGAACAAGAGCGCACTGCTGCTCTACTGCGTAGACCCAGCCCATTCAACATCTATGGGTCTGATCTCGAGGCTGCTGATATGCTAGAGGATGAGGAAGCATTGGATGTGGAGAGGCCTGATGAGTTCGTGCATGGGTGGGATGAAGAAGACAATGATGGTACCAATGCCACCAAGGAATCTACCAGCAGTGGAGGGGCAGCCTCACCACCGGTGACTTGATCAGATGGCAGGACACACAGCAGCAGCAGCACAATGCCAGTGTGGCTTGCTGGTGAATACCAGTGCTTACACAAGCGCCAGCAGAGATGAAGAAAAATGTCACGGGTCTCCCACAGTGCTATCAGGCAAATTCATTCTATGACGGAGTTGAGAACCAGTACCTAGCTGCAAGGTCCACATTTCAGCTTTTCGCAAGCCTCTTCCACCAGCCGCAGTTTTTTGTCTGGCTTCCCCACCTCCTCGTCAACAAGATACCATGCCCAGCCTGCCATGCTGCTGGCCGTCAGCCTGTGAAGAGCTCCTGTGTCTATCTGCAAAAGCATGGCTTTGCTGACTATTCTCGCTGAGTTGGTGATATCGATCAGAATGTGTACATTGCCGGGTACTGGTATGCCTGTGGCCACAAGGACTGTGGCAAGACCTTCCTCAGCTGGAGCCCAGCTATTCTAGACATACTACCACATCCGTTAAGGGATCAGTTTGTGTTCTGGCTGACCTATCGAAGTGGCCTTACATCACGACTTGTGTCACTCCTTCAAGAAGCTTTCAATGCTGGTGTTGGACCAGGGCAGTTCACGACAATGATGGAGGCTGCTCACTATCGCTGGTATGACCTGCTTCAGTGCCAATTTCTCAAGATGGTGCTACACCGAAGTCGCAGTGGCACACTATCAAGTATCTGGACAGCAACAACTCCCTTTGGGGCATTTGGTGACCAGAATGGCTATGCTGGGTTTGTTCCAGGTGCAAGATACTTTGCCAAGTTCTATGACATGCTCGTTGAAGAGTCAGCACCAGCTGTTATGATTGCTACAATAAGCATTTGGACTTAACAATTTTTGTTTCTTTCTAACCCCTATCTTTCTTTCATGATCTAATCTATTCTCCTTTCATCTCTGCTTTATCACTTCTATTCACACATGCGTATCTCATCTCCCACATGTTTCTCTTTCACATTAGATATGCACCACAGCCTCATGCTGCCACATACATGCACACAACACATGTATGATCGTACATGCCCTTTCCTCATGCTACCCAGTGTTGAGAATACTTACTATATATAGCAGTAGCATAGCTTGGTCTGTGTGCATGTACTAGTAGTATAAATACTATTCCCAAGTAGACCAAGACTCCCCAGTCTTGTTCTCTCCTTAAAGGCAACTCTATCATCTCTTCTCCTTTGTCTTTCTCTAGCAAGCAAGTGACCTAGCAAAGCTTTACTCCACAAGTGAGTCTTTAAGGGCCGTTTCACTAGAACAAGACTATTCAACTTGCTACCTCACTTGTGGACAACTGTTGAAACAGATCGCCAAAGCATCCTGACGAAGTTTCCTACTGCACACGCCACCCTCGTGTTCACATCCCATCCACCAGTACATTCAAAGGGATATAACACCTATTACGGAGCTCAAGATATCTTCTTAGCGTCAGCTCAACCATCTTATGTCGCATCAGTAGAAGGATCGTTGCTCGTACCCAACGAGCACGTATCAGAGGTTCAGGAGTGGTTCAAGTCAACTCAAGAAAACAAGTTGTTAAATTTAGTTTACCCTCCAACACCAGTAGTAGAAGCAGCGGAGGCAGGGCCAGCGCATATAGGTCAAGTGCAACAGCCAGGAAGCCCATCCCCATCATCTCTCGTCCTTTTGGACTACAAGAGTCTACTGGAAGCGCCAGTCACTCCGCACGCCCCCTCAGTCAACAGCAAAAGCTACGATCCGAACAAGTATGACCCCCCAGCGCACGAGCTGATCCCGCAGGCATTAGTGCCATTATTCGTGCCAGAGAGAGTTGTCAAGTGGCTCATTGACGGGCTTGTAGACAGAATCAGGAGAGAACGGATTAGGGAAAGGGAACCAACCCCGTATCACCAACCAAAACGCCAAAGGAGGCAAAGAAAGGTGTGGCCAGCAGCCACTAGGATAAGGGAACCAAAGCGATAGTTCTCTGGCAGTTCAACGATGAACTCCAGAATACCCCCTCCCTTAGACCATGAGACAAGTGCTACAAGGCGAAGAAACACCCTACCCTAGCACCACACATAGCAGAACCTAGAATACGCTGCTTACAAGTACCAAACCCCCCTCTCCCATTATAATTTAATCCATCATGTCTGCTTTCGACCAAACGGTATTCGAAACAAACCTCCTAAACAATGGTCTGAATGTCCAAGCCACACAAGAGTTTGTGGCACTATTTGACTTTTTCCTCCAAGAAAGAGACACACAAAACTTACAACTACTATGATGCACCCAAGAAATACAGAATTTACAAGCGCAACTCCAAACTGCACCTCATGTCCCAGCACCTGTTACCCCCAAAATGAGCAAAGTATTCCAAGACCCTGGGAACTTTAATGGCTCAAAAGGAAAGTTCGAAGAATGGTGGACCAAGATCAAAGCTTGGATAGGAGAAAACCCCACTGTGTTTCCACAAGGCTCACACAAGGCAGTGGTAGCTGTGCTATCACACCTCGAAGGGCAAAAGGCAGGCGGATTCACCCACACAAGAATCAATCGGCTGCTGAATGGAGGCACATACACATGGGTGGAGTTAGAAGAAGAAGTCGAAGCACTCTCCAGATCTGTCAACCAAACAGAGTGGGCCAGACAAAAGCTGCATGCCCTCAAACAAACGGAAGTGATGCCCATAGATGATTGGATCATCGACTTCCAAAGATATGAACCACAAGCAGGCATGGACCCCACACATCTCATTGAGCCATTAGAGCAAAATGTCCAGCGCTCGATAATCAGCAAGATCCTCCTAGATGGAACTCGTCCAAACACAGTTCTTGCTTACCTCGCTAAGATCCGAGAAGTAGGCACAAGGAAGCAATTAATAAGCTTCATACGTGGCGGCAATTCCCGCAGATCCAGAGATCCCAATGCCATAGACATAGATGCTTTTGAGCGAAGACCCTCGACCTCTTCAGCACAAAGAAAGTGCTACAACTGCAGTGGTGGACACTTTGCCAAGGATTGCCCAAAACCCAAGCTCACATGCCCAGACTGCAAGTGGCTTGGTGGAGGACATAAGAAAGGATGTCGCTGAGGAGGCCACAAGGTCAGGGACATTGAAGAAGAAGGCGCCGACTCATGGGAACATGAGTCACTGGGCCCAGATCAAGCCATTTGTGGCATGACATACAATGAAATGAAAGCCTACTTCTTTGATCTCCAAGTCACAGAATCCAAGAAGGGAAAAGGGAAAGCCACATGAACGAACCAGGTGTTCATGCAGATACAAAAAAGGTACAGTTTAATTTAACTGATGATAACAGGTTTTTGCCACTGGCTGGTGAAGAATCCAACGAATCAGACAATGAATCATCACAGTCAAGTGGGTCTCCCTCAGTGGAGCTCAGCAGGGGCTTCACACCTGTGCTTAATTCACTTCTCAATACCAATACCAATATCCTGGAAGAAGCGTGCATAAGAAGCACAAACCTACAGGAGGAGATCTGTATGACTATCCAAATCTCTCCTTCTCACACGAAGAATTTCATCACCACAGACGCATTGCTTGATAGTGGTGCAAACATAATATTCATTGATCACGCTGGGGCTCAGAAGCATTGCTTACCCCTGACCCCTTTGTGCCACCCTATTCCTGTATATAACGTGGACAGAACTAAGAATTCCGCAGGGAACATCACACACTCCACAGAAGTAATTATCGACTACCAAGGGCACAGAGAGCGTGTCACAGCTAAGATCACAGATCTTGGAAAAAATCAGATGATCTTAGGCTTCTCCTGGTTGAAGAAGCACAACTCTATTATAGACTGGTCCAAAGGAACGGTCGAAATGATACATTGCCCACGAACATGCTCTTTCCTGCAGGATAAAGAATCATTCTTATGACATGCTGATAAGGAAGAAGAAGAAAACACATATCTCGCTTACGCAGTACGTGCAGCTTTAGATAAGCCTACCCCTAAGACAGAAACAGCAGAGGAACTTATCCCAAAAGAATTCCATAAATATTTAAAAGTATTTCACAAGGGAGAATTAGAGCGAATGCCAATCCGGAAACCATGGGATCACACCATCAATATGAAAGATACATTCACACCCAAGAAAGGACGCATCATTCCCCTGTCTGTCATAGAACAACAGGAGGTTTCCGAATTCATAGATGATCAGCTCAAGAAGGGATATATTAGACCCTCTAAATCTCCACAAACATCACCCGTATTTTTCATACCTAAGAAGGATGGCCGGAAACGCATGGTACAGGACTACTGTTATCTAAACGAACACACGATCAAAAATAACTATCCATTACCCCTAATCTCGCAGTTGGTCAATAAGCTAAAAGGGGCTACATTATTCACAAAGATGGATCTCAGATGGGGATATAACAATGTTCAAATCAAGGATGGTGATGAATGGAAAGCAGCTTTCGTGTGCTTCTGAGGAGCATTCGAACCCCTTGTCATGTACTTCAGGCTATGCAACTCCCCTGGAACATTCCAAGCCATGATGAACGAGATCTTTGCAGATATGGACGACTGCATCGTCATCTACATCGATGACCTAATGATATTCACTAAATCTGATGATTGCAAAGTGCACAACAAAATTGTGATGGGAGTACTACGACACCTTGAAGAAAATGATTTATTCATAAAACCAGAGAAATGCACATTCCATGCCACAGAAGTAGAGTTTCTGGGAATGATTGTAGGAAAAGACGGAATAAAGATGGATGAAACAAAGGTTCAAGCCATTCTGGAATGGTTACACCCAAGAATGTCCGAGGAGTTAGAAGCTTCCTAGGACTAGCAAACTTCTATCGGTGATTTATCCAAGATTATGCTAAAGTAGCCAGACCACTTAATGACCTTACAAAGAAGGAAAACCCCTTCAAATGGAAGCAGGAACAACAGGAAGCATTCGACACGTTGAAACATCATTTTACTACCGCTCCTGTCCTTGCATTCCCTGATGACAATGCTCAATTCCACTTAGAATGCTATGCTTCAGACTACGCCACAGGAGCAGTGTTATCTATTCAGAAAAACGACAAATGGCACCCAGTTGCCTATTCCTCTCATTCAATGTCTCGATAGGAACAGAATTACCCTATCGCAGATAAAGAAATGGTCAGTGTGATCCGCTCACTTGAGATCTGGCACCACTATCTAGAAGGTGCACACCAACGAGTTTGAGATCTGGAATGATCATGCAAATTTGCAATTCTACATGACTTGCCAAGATTTAAACAGGTGACAAGCATGTTGGGCGCAATATCTATCTTGCTTTAATTTCAAATGGTTGCATAAGCCTGGGAAAAGCAGATGCTCTCTCTAGATGAGAAGATCATACAGTTGGTCTCGATGACGACAATAAAGGAGTATTAGTTATTTCCTCAGAGAAGATTAGAGCACAACACATTCTGCTCTCCGATGAAGGGGATCAAATCAAAAACCATATTTCTGACACAATCACGCATCTTACTGAAGAAGACATCAGCACATTATGTAAAGATTGGAAAGTTTCTGTGGAGGATGATGGGTTCCTTTACGACATGCTCCACAGACTATACGTGCCTGATGATGCTGATCTACGCATGGAAGTTGTAAGGCTTCACCACGACACCCGTATGGCTGGACATGCCAGCTCAGACAAGACACTAGACCTGCTGCAGCACAGCTATTGGTGGCCAGGATTGGCTACATTTGTGAAAAGTTATATCGCTCAATGCGATCGTTGCCAACAGTTCAAGGGAACCAATCAGGCTCCAGCTGGCTTGTTACAGCCACTTCCTATTCCTGACCATCCATGGGAACACATCTCAGCGGATTTCACTACAGATCTCCCCCTATCCCAAGGCTATGATTCTATCCTGGTGGTAGTTGACAGGTTCTCAAAGGAAGTTGAACTCATTCCCTGCATGAAGGCTGCCACAGTGCTTGATACGGCTAAATTATATCTGGACCACATCTGGAAGCATCATGGTCTTCCATCTACAATCATTTCCGACAGAGGACCCCAGTTTGCCAGTACAGTTATGGCCGATATCTGCTGATCTCTTGACATTACCCCTAAATTATTCACATCTAACTTGCATTTGACATGTGCTTCTCGTAAATTAACTGAGCGATGGCTCGGACCTTACGAAATCACAAGGCTCATGGGCCTCAATGCTGTGGAACTCAGGCTGCCCTCCTCCATGAGGATCCACCCTGTTATTAATGTCTCTTGCCTTAAACCATATAAAAACAGATTGCCCAGCCAATCCACGTTCAAACCTGGCCCAGTTCTGGTAACTGAGGACCGCAACAATGAATATAAGGTGGATTTCATCACTGATTCACGATACAAGGGCCGCCGCATTGAGTATTTGGTCCATTGGAAGGGCTATGATGAAACAGATCAGACATGGGAACCATGATCTAATCTCACACATACTAAGGATGCTATCTCTGACTTTCACAAAGCACACCCTTCTGCCCCTAGGGCCTTATCTATAGACCTGTCAAGTCCAGATCCTCCGGGTTCAAGTCCGGCGAGATCCGAGAGAGATGGTAAGGGGAATGGAGGTTCAACCAAAGTCGACGGAGGTGTGGAGGTGTGGAGATACAGAGGTACGGAAGTATGGAGGTGTGGGTGTGGAGGTACAGAGGTGTAAGGACGTTGGTGCAGGACTTATGTGTCGCGCCCTTGTCAGGTCCCATGTCCTCGTATTTAGGGTAGAGAAAGAGGGAAATGAAGTCAGACTCGAGAGGAGGTGACTTAGTTAATTTTCATACTGAAGGTACGACAGAATATTACAGGGGATTTATATACTACTCAAAACCCAGAAGAAGTCCAGACCCGAGACTAATGCGCGAAGGCGATGTACATTGGATCGGAATGATGAACAACGGAGCACGGAGCACAGCCGGGATGGGCTGTACCGATCAGGAGGTGAAAATGTAGACTAGAACGGAAAAAGGTTAATGTAGGTACAAGTACAGAGTTGCAACTGTAACGACCAAAGTCTTCACTAGGGTTGACAGACGACTGCAGTCTAATCGAGATGTCCTAGAGTGCTTGCTGGAGTCCTATGTTGTTTGTCAAATGAAGATCTATTAGGCTTTGTGGGCCTCAAGAGAAGACTAGGGGAAACAACAAGAGAAATAGACTAAGGTCTATACTACTAAAGTACGACTATATATACTAAGAGAGACCGTGCACAGACCATGCTGTGTAGAGACTATAAGTAGTAAGTATCTCTGATACTGGTTACTGTGAGGCAAGATAAGCATAGCCTAGATAAGAGGGGTTAATGCTATTGGACGATAAGGGAAAGTGAGTCAAAGGGAAAAGCATGAGGCGAGCATGAGGATGACATGTGTACAACATGTGTTGGACAGCCGAGATAAGAGATAAGGTCATGTGACTGCTGACATGATATGGATCACGTGACTTGATAAGATAAGAGTTGCAAGGGTTATCTGTTAAGACTTAGCTATGTAGTAAGCAATAAGAGGTGAAGACAAGAGAATAAAGGTTGTGAGTTATAGCGTCTGTTACAACCACATTGACATCACAAGAAGAATAGTACACTCCTTCCATCGTCACTCTGGGCCACTCTACCCTCTTTGGAACTCCTTATGCTGCCACACTCCGGACTAGCATCAGTCATCTCCGATGGCTCGGCACTCCCTGGTATGCTCGGAGTTCCCTCTGATGCACTTTCTCGATCTTTCTTTTTGGGGTTCTCCTCGTAAGAGGGGGATAAGGACTCTGCTCGCAACAATCTAGCATCCAATAAAGCCTGTCTTACCTATAGTACAACTCGCGTCTTCCCTCCAGGCATATCTTGATTAACACCGAGCGCCTCCGTTCCAACTCCGTCATATCCTTGACACTCCTATTCCCTTCCCCAATGATCTAGCTGCATCTCCTTCCTCGTCCACCGAGTCATCACAGATCTGCGAGTCACCTAGTCACAGACTCCTATACTTGCACAACTCCAATACCACATGCCACTCTTTGGACTTACTTCTAGGACCGTGAAAGATCTGTTCCATCTCCGGAACACTTCTGATCATCTCCAGATTCCTCTCGCCTACTAAGGGGATATCAAGTTGCAATGTATCAGCCTCCTTCACTCTCTGAGATCTTGACTCACTCCCCCACCTCCGTCGAACTCTCCTATCACCCACTACCAAGTTAATCATGTCGAAGACATCTACTCATTCATGATCAGTTCCATCTCTGGGACACTTCCCGATCATCTCCGAGTTCCTTGAGTTACTCCGGGAACTAGTCCCCCTCACCTCCAACTCCAAGTTCACTCTGTTCTTTACTCTCGCTTACTCCGTTTTTATTACAAACACCAGACTTGATATATACAGTACAATACTTGTCTACTCTAATCCAATTCATCTCCTTTCTCTCCACCGCCACCCATCTCTACCCCAGCTTCCATCTCCTCCGTGGTTAACTCCCCCAACCCGTCGCTGGTCTCGTCCTCCGTGCCCTCTGTACCTTCCAAGCCCTCTGAAAGAAGAGCTTTCAGCTCTCGACCGGTATTTTCCCTCCTTTCTGCGGCCAACTCTGCCAACTCTTCCTCCGACACATTCTCCTCATCCTCCTCCGAATCATCCCCTCCTCCAAAAACCTCCATCGCCTTCAAATCCAGGAGTTGCTCCAGAAGAGCATTCTGGGTTTTGATGCGCCAGTTCTGTGTTATCAATACGTCCCAGATGTTGCAGGCTGCATTGATGAGTTGTGCCCCCACCTCCGACCATGCAGATACAACCTTCTCCTCTGCAACTTCCTCAGAGGTCTTCTTTCGCTTCTTTGATGGTCTGGCTTCACCATCTACACACCTCCACTTCTCCGGCTTCTCCGGCTTCTCTGACATCTCCACTCTGATGTGCTCGCACTTGACCTTCGCCTCACGGCACTCCTTGCACATGGTTGACTTGCCGGTTCCGTACTCGCACTTGAGTCCTCGGTGGTCACACCTCAAGCACCGCGGTGGTGCACGCTTCTTCCTCTTGTCCACGCTTTGCTGCTTTTGGACTTCTTCTGCCTGTTTTCCGTCAGAAGATACCCTCAAACTCTGAGTTGTCACTCACCCGCTTATGCGCTGCCTCTTCGGCCTCCTTACGACACTCCTTTTCTTCCGCTGCCTTCCGCTGATCCTCTGCTTCACGCCTTTGTTGCTCTTCTTCTTCTTTGCACGCCCTAGTGCGCCTTTGGCATTCCGCGAACTTCATAGCGGAGACTTCATCATTGTCATCCTCATGCTCCGCAAGACGAGCGTCGGGCCGCTGTTTAATGTCGTTGGACATGTTTAAGAAGTAGGGAATTGATAGGCACCAACTCCGAGTTACCCCAGGCTTTTATATATCCAGAAAATCAGCGGAGTTCCAATTCTGATCGTTGATCCATGGTGGACCACTTTAGGTCATGCATATCAGTTTCTATGCTACACCTCTGAAGTTGAATGAAGATTCAGTAGTTCTTGAGATCGTGAAGTTGTGTTTTGTCAACGCGTCAGACTCGTGTGTAGTGGCAGATCTCTAGCAGAGAGTCAACAGTATATCCGGAGATGGACAGTCTGGACGACTCCGGAGACAACTTTGCGACGGGCTCAAATATGTCCATGATGGAAATGGGGAAAAAGAAAAGGACATCGAGACAAGATGAGCCTAATAATGTGGAATCGAGGGCTGCCAGTAACAAGAGAATTACAAATGGGAGCAATGGTATACAAAGTATCACAGAGGGTGGGTGCAACTCGGGTGAACAACACTATATGTCGTCAAAGCACGTCCAACACACGCATGTCATCCGCCAACTTATTCAGTACTGCTGGCGTGCTCTCCTTCACCTGGATGGTGATCAAACTCTCCGCAGCAACCCTCCTATATGCTGCCACATTGCCAAGATCCGGTGTCAGCAACAGCGCACCAAACAGCTGTCCCAGTTGAGCAATGAAGTGGAGGGCACAGGTTTGTTTGTCCACTGGTGATAAGAACAAAGGAGGATGAAGAGATGCTGTGTCTCGGGAACGGGTAGCGGTCCATTCACTAAATGACAGCCCAAAACAGGGGAAGAACCGTATCAATCATGTTTGTAGGCTTGTCATGGTGGTATTGGAAGAACCAGGCAATGACTGCAACTCGCTTATCAACGAAGTAGACTGGTTGACAGTGTTCTCTTCAGGTAGGGTTTCAACTACACTTCCGACGGGCTGATGGTCAAGCAAAAAGTTGATCCATGGGTGAACAAGGTATAAGGAATTCAATCGAGAGAGATCCTCCTTGGTGGTGATCTCCACAATTCCAAGAGCATCCGTCTGTGCACAGAAAACTTGTTCCGGCGACTCACTGCAAAAAACTGACAATGGTCCGAGTTTGAAAACGATGCATGGAAGCTTCATCCGTTTTCCTGTGAACAGTGGTACAGGGAGTCGGTCATACAATCTTGTGACCGAAGTGAGAGTGAGCGAAGAGACACAGAGCCTAGAAGTAATTGCTGTTATTTCGGTATCTGTGATGGCGAGTGGAATGTGTGAGGTCGGTAACTTGCTGAACACAGTGATACTGGCCAGGAGGCAGCTGTTGAAACTGCCTAATTTCCCAGTCCACACAAGGATGCTCGTGTCTCCAGAGCTCGTGAGTAGCTGTGCCAACAATTGCCCGAGCACTTGGTCGCCCTCCCCATATACGACCAGCAAGAACATGGAGAACATCCCAAGTAATGAGTAAGCTGCGTCCTCCATGAAGGTTGTCTGTCGTGTCGATGCCAGGTATAGCTTCTCCCGGATATCATCTAAGCCTGGTTGGAGTGCCATTAAGGCACGCGCCATGATTCCCATTGCCTCCTCCATCTCCAAGATGATCTCTGATGACTTCTTATGATTGGGAATGTCAAGGTTCATGTAGAGCATCCAATCTTCGTTGTAGAATCGGACCACTTTTGACGCGTGATATTCTTGGAATGTCCATGCACAAGTGTTCCAGATACTCCTGACGAGATCACCATGCCGTGACAGGGAGTGAACGCCGCAGAGTAAAACGAGAGTTAGAGTGGAACTCTGGTACCACTTGAACATGGCAACCAGCGCCTCTTGGAGCATGAAGTGATCCACTTTGTTGATACAACATGTATCACTCCAAGCCCAGTGCAAGCCTTCATCCCGCACAATCTTGCAGAACATCTGGAGCTTGTCATGAGTGAGAGATTTCTCCAGATTATACACCACAATGTGTATGACTTTCTTGAACAGAGGCTCGTTCTCTTCCCACTTATGTGAGAACATAGCATAATGATAGTATTCTGTAACCTCATGCTCGATGCAGGCATGGTCCATGTGTGTTGTCATGGAGGAGATTAACTCGTTGAAGACCAGGAGTAATTCGAATGACATGGCCTGTTCCGCTTTATCGAGAAGCCAGCCAGAAATAGTGCTGATGAGCACATGTGGGGAGTCACAGATGGCATCCTGGATGGCCCTCCAGATTGCTGTTCTTGTTTCCCCAGGATTTGCATACTGGTGATGAGACTCTGGGAGGCATGGTCAATAGATGAACTTTATGATGTTCTTGAAGCACTCACTCCAAATCTCTGGATTGGATGATTGCGATATCTTCAAGAGCATCACCTCAAATGCATGGATTACATTTTCATACTCTCCTGCCTTGTGTAAAACCGCATGCTTCCTCTCATAGCCCCATGGGGACAGTGAGTTGAGGGTGATCACCTAGTGATGATTTATTGATGAGGTCAAATGCGCGCGAGAGCGACGCACCTTATTCATGTCATTTAGCACGTCCTCCCACGACCCCCAGGCCAAGTACGCTTTGCTTTGCTTGATCAATAGAGCTTGTGGTATGGCTGGATCAAGGGAGAGTGCGGCTGTATATTGGGAGATTGCTTCATCATAATGCAGAGAGTTCACTGTGGTATCTGCAATGTCATGTAGCTTCTCGTGGCACTGAGATTTAAATTCTGAGGGAAGATGTTCGCATAGATGCTACCTGGTTCGTAGGCATGGTTACTCACCGAGAATCCACTTTGCCTCCTTCCCTTGTGTCTCCTTTGTTAATTTGTTTATCATTCTGTGAAAACAATTGGTTGCATCCATCATGCGGTCCGTTGCTTCTAGACACTTGCATACAGCCCTATAAATTAGGAATCTCGGAAGCGAGAACTGCAAACCATGAGTGTAAGGCCCAATACATATCAAGAAAAAGGAGATACCTATGCCAATAGCAGAAACCACAGCAACTTCCCATGAACCACCAACCAGTGTCGCTTTTGCCCACTCTCTCAGGAGTGGTGTGGGGGTTGCTGGATGGATAGTACATTGTATCTGTGCGTTATGGTGTTGGGTTACTTTCAGAACTGAGATGGCATCATGTTCGTGAGTGGAAAGACATCGGTGAGTGAAATCTATGGTGAAGTTTCGAATGGATGCCAAACAAAAGTGCTTGACTATCAACTCACCAGAAATCCACTTGACGATGATTCCGGTCATATAGAGCTCCTCATTGAAGGCGTTCACCATTTTGAGAAGAGAATCACCTGCATCCATCATGCAACCCACTGCATAGAAGGCTTCACAAAGATGCTTTCTAATTGTGAGGTCAAGATCATCGAATTTCCATCTGGATATCTGTCAGATGGTCAGCAATTTCACTACCTTGCAATTCATCGTGAGGAAGCTTACTAATGTGATAATCAAAAGAGATGGACTGGCATGATATCGTAATTGGGCTCAAGCACGCTGGAACAACTGTATTGCACCCTCGTAGTCGCAGTGCTCCATACACAAGTTCCCAAGCAGAAGGTACATATACGACTTCTGGAAAAGTCAGTCATGCTACCTGCTGAATTGTAGCATGTTGTGTACATGCCTGAACCACATAGCATATTGAATTGAAATGCACCCTAGTGATAAGGTTGTCTACACGCGAGATCGCATCGCGGTGCTCTCCAGCCATAAACACAATGATTGCCTAGGAGAGGTGAGTAACTGAGAAGCGCTCAAGTTTGAAGAAATACATACCTTAAATAGAAGGAGAAAGGTAACATGGGATGAATGGAAGTGCTCGAATGCAATATCACAAGCTCGGTAGGCCTTGTGTCTTTCTCCCTTGCCGACAAGCACTACACTCCTTGCAATGTAACCAATGACGGATGACTGAATTTTAATGCCCTTGGAATAAATTTGACGTCAGCATTAGTGCGTGCAGGGGTAGATCAATAAGCACCTTTTCGGCATTGACAAGCTCCGCTGACCTGCACGAAATCAATATTGTGCTGAGTCCTGACCCGAAAGCTAGAATTCCAGACCACCACATGGCTGGAAAATGCTTATATTCTATACACAGGTAGTCTATTATATAAGCTACCTTCCCACCAAGTTTCATTCTCCCAGCCTTACCCTTCCAGAGATATCTACAAATCTCTGATGATATCCATTCTATTAGTCTTTGCTACACTAAGTTATGTAGATTACTATTAGCTTTCTGTTATAAGGAAGCCCCTGAGTATTGCACAGTGATCAAGTCACCTGATTCCAGCACAGCATTGGATTTGATGTGGCTCTATTTACAAAATTATAAGGTTTGAGTGTTGTCAAGGCAATACATAGCCTTAGACCTGTGCAAAACCACTGGCCCCTGTGCACAGCCACCATTCCTAGCCTTAGTAATCATCATCTTGGCCAACCAGTCATATCACTTGTGGTTGGTAAGCCAGAGTAGAAGTGCACAGCCCAGATGTGTCCATATATAGTAACACAGCCACATGTAAATATGTATATAAGGAGTGGATTTGGTCACCAAAAAAAAAGCAGTCCAGCTTAGGAAGCTCACAGAAGCTTTCAGATTTGGAGCTCATTTAGGGAGAGTTTAATATATAGCTCTTTCAGTAGCAATCTAGCCACAGTAGTTAGCATTGCTAGACTAGTCTGAGATAAGACTTAGCTAGTCCCCCTTTTGATAGCCTGTACTAAGCAGAAAACAGCACCAAACCAGATTACCTAATCTTGTTCCTAAGTGGGCAAACACTGCCATTGTAACCTAAGTAAATTTAGCCTAGAAATACTTGGGAACACTAGCATTAGGAATCACTTGCTTTATCTTGTAACTCAGATACTGTAACAGACGCTATAACTCACAACCTTTATTCTCTCGTTCTCGCCTCTTATCACTTATCACATAGCTAAGCCTTAACAGATAACCCTTGCAACTCTTATCTTATCAAGTCACGTGATCAGTCACATGACCTTATCTCTTATCTCGGCCGTGCAACACGTGTTGTACACATTGCATCCTCATGCTCGCCTCATGCTTTTCCCTTTGACTCACTTTCCCTTATCGTCCAATAGCATTAACCCCTCTTATCTAGGCTATGCTTATCTTGCCTCACGGTA
>JBBPNA010000589.1:0-15954 GCA_038090555.1 Boletus subcaerulescens | reverse complement strand
ACGGGGAGATCATTCTTCTCTGGGTAGTAGCCCTGAGGGAGAGGGGTGTTGGCGATTTTTGCGTTAGTCATGCCGCATCACTCTATGACTTTGTCAAGGTATTCTCGCTGGTCTATCTTAATCGTTTGACTGTCTCGACGTATGTTCATTCTTAGGAATTCACATGTTTCTCCTAAGTCGTGACAGTCCCACTTCTTCATGAATGCAGCCTTAACCTTGTCTATGAAAGGTTTGTTGGGGCTGCAGAAGATGGCGTTGTCTACATAGATAATTGCTAGGATGAGCTCTTTGCCTTTGCAATAGATGAATAGGCCAGCATCTGTTTTAAGACGCGTGAAGCCCAGTTCCTTCATGGATTTGTCGAGTTCACGCCACCAAGCTAGTCCAGCTTGCTTAAGGCCATATAGGGCACGTAGTAGTCTCAAGACCTTCCCTTTGAGGTGAGGGGGCATAAAGCCTTGGAAGTCCATGTAAAGTTCTTCGTCCAGTTTGCCGTATAGATAGGCGGATCGGACGTCGAGACCTGTGATGTACCAGTTCTCTGTTGCTGCGAGGGCAAGCATGCACCGCACTGTCTTGAAGCATACGACGGGTGAGAATATTTGATTGAAGTCAATCCCTTCTCCTTGGGAGAAGCCTTTGGCGATGAGCTGGGCTTTCTTTCTGCCGTCTGATTTTACACCAAAGACCCATCAGTTTTTAATAACCTTCCTATTTGCGGGTCGATCCACGAGATCATAGACCTTGTGGTCCTTGAGTATTTGTAACTCATCATGGCAGGCTTTATGCCAAAGGGTTTGTTCCTCTTGTGGTAACTTGAGGATGTCGCGGTATGTCCATTCGTGGTAGTTCACATTGGACTGTTCTACTTTCAGTGAAAAGGCACGGTTGCAGAGGTATGAAACCAATGTGTCTCCCCCTTCCCTGGTGATGTGCTCTACATCATTTTCCGATGGAGTCGGGGATGGAGGCATTCCTCCAGGGACAACGGGTGAATCCGAAGGTCCAGCTGGTGCTTCTCCAACGAGTCTGCACCAGTCAGAGATGTGTTTGATGTCTCGAAGCTGCTTTAGCAGTTCACGGTGCTCCCCATAGACGTTTCTGGGATGAATGGGGGCACAGTGCTCTCGCTGTGGGCGTTCTGGCTGAGCAGGTGGAGGCAGAGGTGGACGACAAGGAGGGGTAACTGGAGATGCCGGTGGAGCCAGCGGCAGTGTAGGAACCCTAGGAGGTGCTGCTGGAGGTGGAGTAGGTGGCCTTGGGGCCGGGCAACGATGGACAGTAGGAGGAGCGATTTCCACATCTGACTCCTGGTCCGAAGGTTCAGAATCAGAATCCGAAGACTCGTCATCATGAGAGTGAGAATGCAGCGGGTGGTTAACGGGCCAGTGTGGCTGAGCCTTTGAACACCTTGGGAAGAGGTGCTCATCAAATATGGCGTGAGCCGATGTGTGTAGCGCGTTATTAGGGTGCATGAAGAGGTAGTTTGAATCACTACCGGCAGAAACGCCCAGGTAGATCATCAGTTGCGATTTAGGCTGCAATTTGCCTTTGCGAGTCTCAACAGGTAAGTGGACGTATGTGCCACAGCCAACAACCCGAAGATGCGAAAAAGTAGGCTTTTCGCCTGTGAGCATCTTGGATGGCGTTTTCCATTGGAGCTGATGTGAAGGGGTGCGATTATACACATAAAGTGCATGTAATACCGCAAACTCCCAATAGGAATTGGGCAGGCAAGCCTGCAGTCGCATGGGTTGTGCCTTGTCCATTATAGTATGGATGAGGCGTTCTGCACGTCCGTTCTGCTGGTGGGCATAGCAGGCAGATTGTTGTATATGTATGCCATTATTGCGCATATACTCAGTGAAAGATTTGGAGGTATACTCTCCCCCTGCATCAGATCGCCAGTGTTTTATTACGGCGTTGAACTGAGTGCGCACATAGGCGTGGAATTGCTTGGTTGCTTTGAGCATTTGATCCTTAGTTTTAATTAGGACCAGCCAAGCCATAGAGGTATAGTCATCATAAAAGATGACCGCGTACTTGTACTTGTGGTACGATTCAATTTCAAATGATTTGAGGTCAGAATGAATTAACTCGAAGGGAGCGCTTGCATGCTTCTCGCTATGAGGAAAAGTATGATTTGGTTGTTTACCAAGCTCACAACTGGAGCATATAGGAATAGTGGATGGAATATCAACATCTGGGAAGTCCTTAATGTGCTTCTTTGTGGTGCAGAGCACATCGCGTGAGGGGTGGCCTAAATGGCGGTGGAGGAGTTCATAGTTCACAGAGGCCATAGACAATAAGTCTGCTTGAGGATGAACAGTAGGGGCATGCATCCAGTACATTGTGTCACCATGAGAGTGGAAACCTAGTACCAGTTGCTTAGTGCATTTATCAAATATATTGATATGACCAGGTGTGGTCTGAAGTGTCATGCAGGCATCGGTCAACAAGGTACCCATAGATATGAGCTTTATTGTGCATGATGGCATGTAAATGACCGGCGATAACTGTTACAAACGCCCCTATTTTTCCCTATTTTTCCCTATTTTTTCCAGATGCTCATTCACTCACAATTCACCGAATACTCCAATAGCCCCTATGTTTGCTCATTCGCTTATTTTCCCACAAAGCCCAACTTTCTCCCACAATATTGATCTTGCAGTGATGCACTCTAGAATAACATGTGACGCGCCTCATGTGTGCCTCATGCCCCCTATCCAACACCTGCCCATACAGGTATGCTTATCCTCCAATAAACATGCAACTCATGTTGCCTCATGTTCCCCAGTCTCAGACCTAGTAATACAAGTATAGTATCTGTAGATAAGCACTGCACAGTCTATGCGCATGTATTAGTAGTATAAATACTATAGCCAAGTAGTACAAGACTCTCCAGTCTTGTTCTCTTGGAGTTTTCCCAGAACAACCACCCTAGTACTCTTGCGACTACAAACACTAGACCCTTAGGTGGGTTCTGGTCGTTTCATTAGAACAAGACTATACTAACTGCTCCGGGACCCCCATCACCACCTTATCACCACCCATCTAGATTGAAAGAACCAAGTAGGTTATTGATAGGCCGCACCCGCTATGCTATTGACCCCACACTCTGGTAGTGCCTTACTATAGGATCTCTGACATCTATGCGTACACAGTTGCAGGAAGGACAGGCCTTCCCCTGCCGGCATCTCCGCCCTCAGGTCCATCTGCAGGACCATCCACCGACGTCGCTTTCCCAGACATCTTCAGGCTAGTCCCAGAGATAGCAGTCAGTTCGGGATCATATGACCCAAACGAGTACAACCCCTCAGACTATGAGGCACAGATAGAAAGGGCCGAGACACACCTATAGGTACTGATCAACTAGTCACTAGTTGAGTACGGATTAGGACTGACGAGTCCATATATAGGAACAGGACGAATTACCCGACTATGACAGCAGCCTAGACCAAGGCTATAGGACATTGGTCAATAAGACCACACTAGCACCAGAGGACGCCCCCAGTACTTGCTACTGGGTCCCTACTATCAACACCGCAGACTTACCAGGTGAACTAGCTAGAACAGACGCTGTCAACACCAAACATTGTCTAACCCCGACATTAGCAGATCATGAGATCGTATACCTGCCGCTCAGATCCCCCACATACAACCCTAGTACCCCCTTATGGGCACCATCTGAGTTACCGGAACCCGTAGACTGGGAACCAATCCACGCTGCCCTCACCCACCAATCTGCCCGTCATTTCGAACATCACTGAAGTCGCTCTCACAGTTCATATAGAGAGTGTGAGACAGAGAGAATCCACAGAGTTATACGCAAGGGAATACAGCTTGGTATTGAGCAGTCCAGAGATCTTAACCGGATTGAGATCATAAGATGCCAGGTACAACAGGCCGCAGATCACATCAGGGAACGGATATGGATTAGAGAGAGATCTCCTACCCTTATCCCTCATCTGCCTAACCTACCTCACTGGTACCGCATTCCTGACAGTACTACTGGTTATCGCCCTAGTACACTCCGACCCCATACAGCTCTTAGGACACCTCTTCGTTACCGTCCATATTAGCAGGATGTACTCTATTTTGAAATAAACGAGAATCCTGAAAACATCGTACCACGTGCTGAGAACCCTGAGCCTAGAAATCAGGAACAAGTAAGACATCTTGAGAGAGTAAACAGAGGAAGGAACTTTGCACAAAGAAGAAGAACCCTTCATCTCCAGTTCATCAATCAGCAATGTATTCGTGCCGCCCAAGAAGCCGCATTAGCTGAACAAGAAGCCGCTGCCGAAGCAGGACTTCCATTACCACTGATAAGAGAACCAATAAGGGTTTCCCCTCTTCTCTTTCAAACCTTCAGAATCCCTTCACCAGCAGCAGCTCATGCTGAACTAGTAAACGAACTACAAGCAGAAGAATCTGCCCTAGCTGACCACTCAGACTCCACACCCAAATCAGAAGAAAACTTTAACTACCCCGCCTGATCCAATATGTCCGCAATCGCCGATCTATTTGCCGAGTTATGGAACACTCTTTCCCAAACTAGTATGTCTTCCACACAAGAAAGATGGGACTCAATTGTCAATATGCTTTCTGCTACTCTTACTGCCTGTGATAATCTTGGTACCGAAACTATTCACCTCAGAGCGAAAGTCACTACCCTTGAACAGGACAACAATGATCTTAGAGATCAATTGACTGATCTAGAAGCCGCCAACACTAGGGCTGCTGCCGGATCTGCCGGCACTACAAAAGGATATACCCAAAAGGTCGAGATCTTTGCAGATCCAGGAGACTATAATGGAAGCCGCGCCAAGTTCAATGAATGGTGGGCTAAGATACAAGCATGGCTGCACTTAAATGCTACTGCCATGCCACCAGGTTCCTACACTACCGTCCAAGCAGTCTTATCCCGACTCAAAGGACCCACTGCAGGAAAGTTCGCCAAAACTCGACTGGCTCGAGGACCTATCTACCTATGGCGTAACCTTGAAGAAGAACTACCCAAGTTCTTCAGACATGCCAATCAGAAAGACTGGGCTTTTATGGAACTTAATAAATTCCATCAAGGAGACCTTAAGACCAGACCTTTTATTACTAAGTTTGAGTCTCTATACAACATGGCAGGAGTTGATGGAGCACACGCTTGTGCTATACTCGAGAAGGCTATGAGACCTTCTATTCTAGTACAGATCACGAAAGAAAAGAAGAGACAGACGGACATTGGTCCTTATGTCGAAATAGTATCCAAGATCGGATCTCTCCAAGAATCCATTGGACTTATTCTTGGACGATCAGAAAAGAAGTCGCGCTATGGTGACCCAATGAACATTGGTCTCATCAATGAAGAGGATGACCACCTAGACCTAAACTTTACTAGATCTCGCAAACCGAAACAACGATCCTCAGGAGGATCATCAGGATCATCAGAGTCCACTTGCTTCAACTGTGGAGGCAATGGACATTTCGCTAAAGACTGTAAGAAACCCTCCTCACATTGTGGACATTGTAATTGGTCCAGAGGACAACACAAACCAATGTGCAGTAAAGGAAGAGCTATTCGTGCTACTACAGCCGAACCAGCTGACTCATGGGACCAGATCCAAGAGTCTCTACCCCATGCTTGTCAAGGAATGACCTTTGATGAAGTCCGCTCACTTTTCCAATCAATGCCATCCGACTCTAAGGGAAAAGGTAAAGCAACTTGAAAAAACTGGGCAAGCAAGTTGCATCTAGATTCACAAGTTCCGAAATTGTAAACCCATCTCCTATCTATTCATGTCTAGAGGGGCCTTCAATTGATTTGGAGCTTGGCCGGAACTTCATACTGGTGCTTCATTCCTCTGTTAAGGAACTAGAAAACCCAGAACAGATAATACTACCCAAGGTTGTGGAAGTAAACTCGTTACACACAACCTCATCTACCATTGAACAGAAGCGCATTGACATCCGACAAATGTATTCTTTCTTGTCAGATGAAGACATAGAAGAAATGCTTCCAACACCTGAGATTGCTAAGATCCAAGGCAATCCTGCCAAGGAACTTATTTTACCCATTTCCATCAATCTGAATGCTAGACATTCAATTAACACCCTCGCCTTGTTAGACTCAGGAGCTAACACAACCTTCATTGAAAAAAGATTGGGCTAATGAAAATCATATTCCTCTTAAACCCCTAAATCGCCCAATCCCGGTATTTAATGTTGATGGAACACATAACGCTGCCGGAAGCCTAACACATTATGCCGAGCTTATGATCAACTATCTAGGTCATCAAGAAAAGACAATTGCCGAAGTAACCGACTTAGGCAAACATCAAATGATTCTCGGTTATACATGGCTTAAGCATCATAACCCAGAAATTAATTGGGAAACAGGAACCGTCCATATGATGCGTTGTCCTGACTCTTGTCGCAATAAATCCAGAAGCTCTTTCCTAAGAACTATCGAGAAAGAAGAGCACGATCAACTTGTACAGATTAATGCTGCCAAGTTAGATCCAAAACTGAAATCAGATCCCAAAGCCAAAGAACTAGTCCCTAAAGAATATCATAAATATCTTCATGTCTTCACAAAGAAAGAATCTGAGCGAATGCCGATTAGAAAACATTGGGATCATGCTATTGATCTAAAGGAAACTTTCACACCTAAGAAAGGACGATTGATACCCCTATCTCTGATAGAACAACAAGAAGTTAGTGACTTCATAGATGATCAACTTTGCAAGGGCTACATTAGACCCTCCAAGTCACCTCAAACTCCTCCTGTCTTCTTTGTTCCAAGGATGGATGGAAAGAAACATATGTTTCAAGATTACTGATATCTTAATGAACATACAATTAATAATAACTATCCATTACCGCTCATCTCCCAGCTTGTTGACAAGCTTAAAGGAGCTAAACTATTTACGAAAATGGATCTCCACTGGGGATACAATAATGTACACATCAAAGAAGGAGATGAATGGAAAGCAGCCTTCGTCTGCCACCGAGGAGCCTTTGAACCACTAGTAATGTTCTTTGGCCTATGCAATTCTCCAGCCACTTTTCAAACAATGATGAACAACATATTCTTGGACATGGATAATGTCTGTGTCGTCTATATTGATGATCTAATGATCTTCACAAAAACGGATGATCAAAAGGAACACGATCAGATCATACTTGAAGTACTACGCCGACTAGAAGAAAATGATCTTTTTGTTAAACCAGAAAAATGTTCCTTCTGAGTCAAAGAAGTTGAATTCCTAGGGATAACCATAACCCCTGATGGAATTCGCATGGACGAAGACAAAGTAAAAGCAGTCCTCAAATGGCCTACACTGACAACTGTACAACAAGTTCGCAGTTTTCTTGGTCTAGCCAACTTCTACCGACGATTCATTGATGACTATGCACAAGTGGCTCGTCCTCTCAATGACTTAACCAAGAAAGACACTCCATTTAAATGGACTGATTTGCAACAATCCGCATTTGACATGCTAAAAAAGAAATTCACTACTGCGCCCATTCTCGCATTTCCGGATAATGATAAAACATTTCGCCTAGAATCTGATGCCTCAGACTTTGCCACAGGAGCTGTGCTTTCTATAGAAATTAATGGCAAATGGCATCCAGTCACTTACTCTTCCCACTCTATGTCACCAGAAGAATGCAACTATCCCATTGCAGATAAAGAAATGCTCAGTGTCATCAGAGCTTTAGAACTCTGGCGTCATTACCTAGAAGGAGCTCAATTCGAATTCAAGATATAGAATGACCATGAAAACCTTCAATGGTTCATGGTTCGACAAGATCTTAACCGACAACAAGCCTGATGGGCTCAATATCTATCTCGGTTTCACTTTAAATGGTTACACAAACCAGGGACCTCTATGGGAAAGGCAGATGCTCTCTCTCGACGAGAAGATCATGCTGAAGGAAAAGAAAATGATAATAAAGGAGTGTTGGTTATCCCTAAAGAGTCAATTGCCAACCGTTCGTCAACCATTCATCAACTGTTCCTCACGTATTTGGCAATCACCGGGACAAATTGGGAACATCATTCATTTAACAACTGATGCCAATACCATCCATGATCAGATCAGAGATGCTACCTCTAGATTAAATGAAACTGACATTACAAAATTATGCAAGGAACACCAAGTCTGTACGGAGCAAGAAGATTTGCTAGCAGACGACAACAACAAGATCTTCATACCCGATGTCGACGATCTTCGCATGGAAGTACTATGCCTACACCATGATACTCTGCTCGCAGGACACCCTGGAGCTGAAAAGACATTGGAATTGATTCAGAGAAGTTACACTTGGCCCAGCTTGAGCACATTAGTCAAGGACTATGTCTCACGCTGTGATCGCTGTGCTAGATTCAAAGGACAAAACATCGCACCTGCAGGAAAGTTACAACCCCTGCCTATACCAGAAGGACCATGGCAAGATCTCTCAGTGGATTTCACTACCGATCTTCCCCTTTGCAACGGATTCAATTCAATCCTAGTAGTTGTTGATCGATTCTCCAAAGAAGTTGAATTCATCCCTTGCAATAAAGCCATATCAGCCTTGGAAACTGCCAAGCTATATATGACTCATGTTTGGAAACAACATGGACTACCGAAAACAATCATATCTGATCGAGGACCACAGTTTGCTTCACAGGTGATGCACGACTTGTGTAAATGATTGGGAATACAGCCTAAACTATCTACCGCATTCCACCCTCAGACGGATGGACAGACAGAACAAATGAACAGAGATTTGCAGCAATACCTTCGTCTCTTTACTTTCGAGAAGCAAAACAAATGGGCTAATTGGCTACCACTTGCGCAGTTCTCGTACAACTCTAAACGACAGGCTTCTACACAGAAAACCCCTTTTTCTGTCACCCGCACATATGAACCACACATTGGTTTTGAGCAACATATTACTAAAGCACCCGCTGCTGAGCAGTTTATAACAGATATCGCTCAAACCATTGATCAAACAAAGGCTAATCTCGCTGCTGCACACGACAGAATGAAAGCACAAGCCGACAAACATAGATCCGCTGTGCCCAGTTATTCCATATTGGATAAAGTTTGGTTATCAACCGAACATTTGAAATTGACACATGCTTCTAAGAAGCTCTCCGAGAAATGGCTTGGAGCCTATGAAGTTACAGATCTAATCGGGTCTAATGCAGTAAAGCTTTGCTTACCACATACTATGAGAATTCACCCAGTTGTGAATATCTCTCGTGTCAAACCCTATAAAGAATGACTTGATGGTCAACCCATGTTCCGTCCTGGACCAGTGGAAGTTACAGAGGAACGAGATGTTGAATTTGAAGTCGACTATATTGCCGACTCTTGATGGAAAGGTCGCCGCCTTGAATTCCTTGTCCATTGGCAAGGATATACAGAAGAAGATCGCACATGGGAACCTGAATCTAATCTGTCTAATGCCAAGACAGCTATTGACGAATTCCATAATGCACATCCTAATGCGCCTCGATGGCTCCGGATGACATCGTTTGCATTCTTTAACTTATTCAAGCATTGTGGTAAGCCCATACCTGAAGTACCAGAAAATTGTCTTCCTTTCAATTGACTTGATGTTGATTGAACCCCTGGGGTGTGTCAGGGTTAACAACACACTTATATCCATACTTCCAGTTGAGCCTTGCTCCCACAATGTTGTCATTTGCCCATTCCCTTGCTCTCTTCTATTGCACATTTACCTATCCCAACCCGCGACACCTTAAATGGGTTATCAATATGCCTGGATTGTTACCTCACCATCCCACATGTTTCAGTGATCCTGTGGAAATCCACACTTATTATGAAGAAAATCCTGATGTCATTCATTATCTGGATGACTTTATTGACACTGACGGTGATCCCACCAGCAATTGGGCTGGTGCACCTGGCCCTTCTTGGGACTATGGTTTCTCTGACCACTGGAATATGGTCTATGAAAATAACAGTGAGGTGTTTACAATGTACAACACTCACTCTATATGGGGATCAGAGGAGGACACTGTCCCTGATCTTGACACTCCCCCTACGTCGGATCAGGGTGACGCTTGGGGTGATGCAGATTATGTGCAGGACTTCTCTGCAAACTTTGATGAAACTGGCTGACCCTATGGCGCTTGGTCTTGGGACAATCCGTGTCCCTTCACGTTCTTTTGGCCTCCCACTTTGCTAGCTGATGCGGAACAACAGCAAACATTGTGCAACTGGCATGCTGCAATGCAATGGCCGTTTGACGAGTCCTTGATCAATCAGGATGCTTGATCGTAGGAGGGAGGTAGTGTTACAAATGCCCCTATTTTCCCCCTATTTTTCCTTATTTTTCCAGACGCTCATTCACTCACAATTCACCGAATACTCCAATAGCCCCTATGTTCGCTCTTTCGCTTACTTTCCCACAAAGCCCAACTTTCTCCCATGATATTGATCTTGCAGTGACACGCTCTAGAATAACATGCGACGCGCCTCATGAGCACCTCATGCCCCCTATCCAACACATACCCACACAGGTATGCTTATCCTCCAATAAACACGCAACTCATGTTGCCTCGTGTTCCCCAGTCTCAGACCTAGTAATACAAGTATAGTATCTGTAGATAAGCACTGCACGGCCTGTGCACATGTACTAGTAGTATAAATACTATAGCCAAGTAGTACAAGACTCTCCAGTCTTGTTCTCCTTGGAGTTTTCCCAGAACAACCACCCTAGTACTCTTGCAACTACAAACACTAAGACCCTTAGGTGGGTTCTGGTCGTTTCAGGTAGTGGATGTTGTAGGTATTTAGATATGATATTAAAGAATGTATTCTGATAGTAAGAACATGTCCTGGGTGTTGTGCCATTGAACTATAGCACTAGATGATGATGATGTGACGTGTCACTCAATGTGACTGATGCCGCGACTGACTTCATGTGATCAGTATGACTGACTACTGACTGATGTGCATCCAGTGTGATTGATTTCTGACTGATACATGTATGGATAACACATAACCCAATGGTATTCAGGGTGTAGTACATGTAGATATCTTGTAGCTTATTGTACAAACGATTCCGAGGGGTACAATGTTACATGTAGCGGGAATGAGACGAAGTCAATTCGAGGTATATTGCCCCCTCCTAAATGTAGGAGAGGGCGTTTAATCTGGTGGGGAGCATAATGGGGGGCTCGGGAACAGTAATCCTGGCCCGCGATCAAGAAATGAGTACAAAAGAAGGAGCGGTTACCATATGTGATCGGCTGTAGTAGTACAAAAGCTTGGTGAGCGAGAATTGAAGCGTGGAATCACTAGTTAGCTCGCAAGGTATACAAGAAAGAGGGAACTGAAGGAGGCGGCGCAATATCTCCACTGCCGTACATCTGGTAGTACCTTTCCTGTTTGGTGAATAGGTGACACAACAGCTTAAAGAGGCTGTCCGGGACATTGCAAGGGCTTTGATGGTTAGTCTTCACCTGGCCAGACCGATCGTCAAGATGGTTGTAGACGAGGAGTGCGGTGATGAGATCCTCGTCAGGAAGAGGTGTCTGTAGAATAGCATCAATGTAGTTTGGGAGCGCTACCTGGCCGTAGAAGCGCAGGACACTACAGGCAATGCGCAAGAATGTGCTCTCGTCTGGAGTAAGTAACGGGTTAGCGGTAGGGGTGTACTGTTGGACGAACTGTCCCCGGTGTACATAGATCGGGGTGATCGTGTTACTGTGGAGTCCGTACACAGTAATGTACTCAGCGTTGCAGCAGTTGGACTGTTCAGGTGTGAGGACAACATGGACACTCTGGATGAGGTCCAGGTGCTGTTTGCGAAGATGCTGTAAGTCGGGTAGAAGGCTGGGGTAGTCAGCATCCGAGTGGTAGATGTGTACTTCATAGGCATTAACCTGTCCGAAGTACAAAGAGGAGGGGTACCGTGACAGAAGGTCACTGTGGGGAGTGCAATCTGTGTCGCAGACCTGGCGCTGGAAGTCCTTGAGGGAGTGGAATGCTCCAGCAGCTTGTAGGGTGGTCGAGGCGATGAAAAGATTGGAAAACTTGCCGTTAAACGGGACAGGTGTGTACTCGCTTGTGTATTCGAGGGGGTGGAACAGGTGGGACATGTTGTGGGTTTCACCATGGAAGCGGTCCTGTCCATCAAAGTACCCATTGATGAAAGGGATGGAGAAGAGGCACATGGGGGTGCGCGTCTGGATCTCGATCGGATCAAACAGCGGGTCGCTGTAAGTATTCTTCGTCGTTTCAAGTGAGGTGGTGTCAATCGGAGCGGTCTTCCCTGGAGGTATGGGGTAGTCACTGTCGAAACTCCACCCACTCCACTGGCTCGATACACTGATGTCGTCCGATAGGTCATGGTCTTGATCTGTAGTGATGGAGGACGCAGGTGAGAGAAGTGAGGGCCAGTAGGGGGTAGGTTCCCGGAAGTGCGGCTTCTTATTGGTGAGGGGACTGGTGAATGGGGGACTGCAAACAGGCTTCTCGACAACCTGGTAAACCATTTTGCATTCTTTAATGCGTTTAGTTAGTTCGTCTGAATGGAAGGGAGGATCGAAGTGGTTCCACTTATCTGGATCCCTTGTGCTGGCGCTGTGGAAGAGCTCGTGCTCTTCCTCTAGCTCTGCTATTGAGCATTTACCCCCCGTTTCTCCTCATGGTGGGAGTAATCGAGCGCTGTTAGTTTCATACCAGTAGCTTTATCGTCCTCAAGAGGAGGGTGAAGTGCAGGAGTATGCCGTTCAGCCGAATTGGTGAAGAACGGGCTGGGGGCGTAGACTGGGCATTGCTGTTGAATGCGCTCTTCGAATAGGGCGTAGTAGTCGTGTATGAAGGGGGTAGTGTTACGATTTGCCCCTGTATCTTTTTCTTTTCAGCTCTTCGTCGTTCCCACTCCTCATAGCCCTTCGCCGGGTCTTATCGCCACCTACCCGCAAATCCCGCCGCTCGCAGGATATGCCCTTTCCTCTTGTCCTCACTTTTTATCTAACTTGACCTTTCAAGGAAGATCTACCATAGTCTCTTCCTGAGCCTTTGTTACTCCATTCTTCAAGTACGTTCTTACTTGGATTCCCTCGTAACTGGAATACATACCTTATTCCTGGACTCACTTACATCATCGTATGACTATTACTTACGCTTCTCTCATACAATATTTACTTAGTTCACCTTCGTTGTACTTGAGCTAGTTACTAGATACCTACTCTTGTACCGTTCCCCTTGACTTCCCTTGTACAACCTCGTACTTCGTGAAATCCATCTCTTCGAAAGTCTCCTCAACTGAGTCTAAGTCTCACTGCCGGCATAGACTGGCCCTTGTCCTTCGAACCCCTGAACCATTGACTAGCAATAGACTAGCAACGGTACCTTTGCTCTATGGACTCCGTGTCGCCATAAGGACACGCTTGTTCAGAACCCTTGCTTCCTCGAACCTCCAAGGGCTATGTTCGTCCCTATCCGGGCCAAACGTAACAGGTAGGATTGTTGTAGTAATTCTTTCGCTGGTAAATAGCGAAAGGGAGTGGGAATGTGATGCGGCGAGCGTCGTCAGGAAGAGGGAAGGTAGGGATCTTGAGATTCTTTACCTTCTGAGCTGTAATTGGCGGTAGTTCAACAGGAATGATGTAACTGAGAGTGTACTGATCGTCGACATTAGCGATGACATCACGTAGCATAGCGAATTGTGCAGAGTTCAGAATCAGGTTGTCAGCCGAGCAGTTACCGAAGGCAGCGTTGATAAGGCTCGGGATAGGGGTAATATGAGTGTTATCATGAGTATGATCGGTTGATCTAGCTGTGGGAATGATCAGATCGGGGTCAAGATGGAATGCAGTGGTATAAACAGTGTGCAGCGGGTTGGACATGCCGCTCTCGTGGTTCCACTCATTGAAGTCAATCTCGTCTCCCTTAAATCCTCCTACCAGGGTGTTAATATCTACATTACAAGTAGCTACTTCATTAGGAAATGTAAAGAAATCCTCGATTGGATGAGTCATTTGTGATGACATTGTGGGGGGTGTGTTTGACTCGAGGTAGTGACTCATTACCAGTGCCTTCTGGCATGTCATAATGCCATTTGACAGCTTTCGGCTATGAGGGACTGCTTCACTCGGGATCAGTAAGGATTTCAGGCTCCGCCCTTCTTTTCCGTCTACATTACGGAAAACAAGGTACATGCCTTCCTTATGTTCTTCTATGGATGCTAAGTTGCGCCGCAACCATCCTCGTCCTAGGAGAATGTCGGGCAGACATGTTTCAGATATCCAAAAATCACCATTAGATATTAAACCATGTACTTCTAGATCTAGTTGTGGAATATACCCATTTAGCTCACTCTTCCATCCACTTGTGTCCATAAGTACAATGCTCTCATTCATATCAGCGGGAACACCTATGTACTGCTGCCAAACCGAGTGTTTGATTAGGTTTACCTCACTTCCTGAATCGAGTATTGCTGGTACCTCGTGTTTACCAAATCGGGCAGTTATGCGGAGTAACGGTATGCCAGGAGTACTGCTGTCAGGGTCAATTCACACATGCTGTGCTGTCACATGTGTGGCATATTGGTGACAGCTACTAACTTCGGTTTTATTTGGTTCATGAGCAGTGTGCTCAAATCATGTGAGTTCCCCAGCATTTCTCCAGCGGTAAGACTTACTGGGGTGCATAGGATTTTGTTGAGGACACTGTGTGAGTCATTTGTAAGGGATAATTCTGATCTTCGAGTCATAGGTGATTTGTCTATATTGGGTATAGTCGGCTGCGCTAGGCGGTGTTCAGGGTTATAGGTACGGGGTTTCGCGTTATCTCGCTTCACTCCTTCTCCCTTCCCTTTCACTGCCTGTGTTCCATCTTGCATCCGCATGTCCTTCGTGTGCGGTGCGTTCGCATCAGTGTGCGTTGTAGCACGTGGCCTAGGCTCAGCAGCTGGTGCTGATGAGGTGCGTTTTGGTTCCGTCTCATTCGTCTTTGGTTTCAGTGAATCATGCTTTCGCTCTGTGTGAGCATTTACTAACGGCTCTTTCTTCTCAGCCTGGTCTCATTGTTTCATCACGCTAGGGACAGGTTGAGATGTTGGGGTTGTCTCTCTGGTAAGTCCCTTATCGTTTCTGATTGATTCCCGTTGATTACTGATGTGCGCTTGTCGCTCAGACTGGAATTTCCTGGCTGGTGGTACATATACCCCATCCATCACCTCTCTTCGGCGCTGATGGGTGTCTTTAGCGGTACACTCAGCAGTGTATGTGTGCATCTCATGTGGGTAACCATTTACTTCTTCATTCCGCTCATAATCCGAGTCAGGATAAGTACTAACTTGATTTCCATACAGATACTGATCATCTTCCTCATCGTCATCTTCATCTGAGCGGTCGCTCATGTCGGGTACTATGTAGTACATGGACCCGCGTTTGCGGTAAGTGCTGTCTACAGTTACAAGATGTGACTGATGAGGAGTCCTAGGTCTAGCCTGTTCAAAGGCTTCTACTAGGGTCTGATGGGGTAATCTTCGTAGTGGTTCGGTCCTGTTAGGTAGACAGATTAGTCTGTTATTGTTTTGTGTTAGTTGAAACGACCAGAACCCACCTAAGGGTCTAGTGTTTGTAGTCGCAAGAGTACTAGAGAGGATGTTCTGGGAAAACTCCAAGAGAACAAGACTGGAGAGTCTTGTACTACTTAGCTATAGTATTTATACTACTAGTACATGTGCATGGGCTGTGCAGTGCTTATCTACAGATACTATACTTGTGTTACTAGGTCTGAGACTGGGGAACACGAGGTAACATGAGTTGTGTATTTATTGGAGGATAAGCATACCTGTGTGGGCATGTGTTGGATAGGGGGCATGAGGTGCACATGAGGCGTGTCGCATGTTATTCTAGAGTGTGTCACTGCAAGATCAATATCGTGGGAGAAAGTTGGGCTTTGTGGGAAAATAAGCGAG